>JAWPHD010011481.1:30000-83510 GCA_037043455.1 Cyrtodaria siliqua
ATTTCATAGTTGGATAACCGTCACTTTAATATAGACAGGCATTCGAACTGTTAGTCATTTTCAGGGTGGCAGACATTTAGGTCAAATTTAGTAATAATCAGGCACCCACGTTTTACTGTCTTATTTATCTCATTTATCAATCACACGTCATTCTCTGGCCGATCCTATTTCACGAAACCCTTTGGGCACAGCTTTGAGACATACGAGCTCTGGGTGTTCTGGCGGCGGTACTATTAACCTTATAACTACACTAATCCCCCTCCCACCTCCACCATACCGAGTCATTTCTTGTTTTAGCACGGCTTCCCATCGCGAAGTCTCACGATTTCCGATCGAATCTCTATACGTTCAGATGACAGCCTCTTACTTTGTAGGTATGCGTGGTTTTCAATCATTTAGACAGCCTTACTCATGCGGTATTTGGATCCCCTGCATTTTAGCAAATAGTGAGATAACCGTCAAGTAAACACTGGCTTTAAAACCTTTAATACAGCATTTGAAGGGGTTTGTAAGACGGATCTGAGTGGCAGAATTTCAATTGTCACCTTCTAATTTTAAATACTGACATAGTTTCATCCGTACTGAAGAGTCTTGTCTCTGCTAATCTTGAATATATGTAAGTCAGTTTAGTTATTCGCAGGATTCTCATGAGGTTGTTACCGGAAGCGAAGATGACCTAGTTCAGCATGGTTAGAGGTGAGCGTGTCGCCACTTCGTCCTCGAGAAGGATTTACGGCTCCCAGTAGTCCAGGGGGAACGAACCCGAGGGTTCGACGCATTGGGTGTACAGTCATGTTGACTCAGATATGGTTATATGTGGTTGGGCGATTCGCAAGCACAGTTGGGGGATGACTGCAGTCAGTCCAACACTTTCTATTAATTTGTTGGTTCTTTGTGAGGACTATGACTTCATTTTACAGTTGATTGTGCACAGTCAGACACGTGGTTGCAACGTTGTTGAACTTCGTAATAAGCGAGGTACCAGTTGTTAAGTAGGCATTTTGTTCACGACGTTCAATGACATTATAATTATCAGGAGGTTACGGCGTTTACACGTCCATGTTGGGAAACCAACTACTCACTCCTGCATAAATGGCGTCAGTACCAGATATGTTCTTTCGCAAGTTATATAACGCACATTATTTTGTATTGTGACAGGGCGCGGCTCACGTATGATTCATACTGTACTGTATGCGCGTTACATAATCGTACAATGATTTATCCAATTTCCTTTGGCTATGTGGGATTCGCTTTTGCCAAAATTATTTTCTTTTGGCGGTGGCATTATCAAAATGTAATTTTGATTGCTGCTATGTGGCATTATCATAATTTCATTTTGATCGCTGCCATATGGCCGTCAGCGAATCCTTCAATTCAGTGAAATCAAAGTTAATGACAATTAACAATTATATAATTAGTAAATTTCAATGTAATACTGACCACTGTTTCCCAGGGTCGGGATTACAGCATGAAATATTAAGCCTTTTGGGGCTTATTGTTGGTGCATCATGCCTAGTTCGGTCGTGCACATTATTGTAATCTTTAGAAAAGAAATAACTTTCAAGTGATTAAATGAAGAAACATTTTACTTTAGAATTAGAGTTTTGAATAAACATTTTATTTAAGCCTGTTGGGGCTTCACTAAGGGTATAAGGCTGTTGTACCATGCCCTCTTTTGTTTAAGCCTATCGGGGCTTCATATTTTGTTTAAGCCTACTGGGGCTTCATTAAGGGTATCAGGCTTATGGACCATGCCCTCTTTTGTGAATCATGTTAAGGGCTGCCATTATATATGTTTGTGTTGCCGGCAGCCCGCTATTTGGAGCCGCGCCCAATATTTGCCAAAACTATTTAATATACGATCAAACCTTTTAATAAAGGATAATATTTTCTTGTGTGGTTGTCAAGTTGGTGCCTTCCTAATAATACGGGCTATTACTCCAATAATAGCTAGAGTTATTTGGAGGCAGCACCCACGGTTTTGTTAGCTTGCTCTGCAATTGTAATATTCGTTTAATTGCGCATGCGCAATCTATTTTCTGCCTTCCCCGGCCAGAACTTAATGACAGCGGTATGTAATTTTGTTCATGTTATGTAAAATAATGATTTTTCCCCACCCTCCTCACCCTTTCTTTTCATCGTTATGTAGTTCTTTGTCATACTCGTTATTAAGTTGATACATTACTTTTTGACATATTTCATCTGTTTCGTTTTTATTTAGGCCAAAATTGTAAATCCTCCGTTAGGAAAAAGATGCTGCTGTTGTCTGCATATCATTTCAGGCACTTCCTTTGTACAGAAGTAGTGTGGCTTCGAAAGCAGAACGATATACCAGAGGATCCGTAATCGGTGCAGCTCCAGAAGCGGAACGATACTACCGACGACGGTGCTGGTGCGGGTCGGCAGCAGAATGATATACCAGATGAGCGACACTCGGTGCGACTCCAGAAGTAAAACGATATACCAGAAGATCGGTGCGGCTCCAGAAGAATAGCCGTCTGCGAAACTTTCAATTTAGTGAAATAACGTTTAATGACAATTAACAATTTTACAATTAGTTCAATGTAAATACTGACCTCTGTTCCCCAGGGTCGGTATTACAGCACGAACTATTAAGCCGTCAGCGAATCCTTCAATTCAGTGAAATCAAAGTTAATGACAATTAACAATTATATAATTAGTAAATTTCAATGTAATACTGACCACTGTTTCCCAGGGTCGGGATTACAGCATGAAATATTAAGCCTTTTGGGGCTTATTGTTGGTGCATCATGCCTAGTTCGGTCGTGCACATTATTGTAATCTTTAGAAAAGAAATAACTTTCAAGTGATTAAATGAAGAAACATTTTACTTTAGAATTAGAGTTTTGAATAAACATTTTATTTAAGCCTGTTGGGGCTTCACTAAGGGTATAAGGCTGTTGTACCATGCCCTCTTTTGTTTAAGCCTATCGGGGCTTCATATTTTGTTTAAGCCTACTGGGGCTTCATTAAGGGTATCAGGCTTATGGGCCATGCCCTCTTTTGTGAATCATGTTAAGGGCTGCCATTATATATGTATGTGTTGCCGGCAGCCCGCTATTTGGAGCCGCGCCCAATATTTGCCAAAACTATTTAATATACGATCAAACTTTTTAATAAAGGATAATATTTTATTGTGTGTTTGTCAAGTTGGTGCCTTCCTAATAACAGCAGTATATTGTACATACACTATATAGCGGAAATTACCGAGTTGCGTTTCATTTTTTATGTCGGTATAGTTTATATCATATACTGGCGGTCAATGAACACGCACCAGTAGATTATATGGATGTTCATTTTTTGCTAAAGTAATTTATAATAATAAGTGAATATTTTGAAATTGAAGCATATGAATAAACAATTGCAAACACAATTCCTATACATGGTGTATAGTGTTCAATTAAAGTCACACATTTTAATACCGTCCTTTGTTTTACCGTTCCTAAGAAAATTCAAATTATCCAACTTCACGTTATTCCAGCAAGATAGCATCACTTGTAACTCTAACCGAGTTTGGCATGGCATACACGTTCTTCCAGCAAGATAGCATCACCTTAGCTCTAGCTGAGTGTGGCATAGCATAGCGTACACGTTATTCCAGCAAGATAGCATCACCTGTAACTCTAGCTGAGTGTGGCATGGCGTACACGTTACTCCAGCAAGATAGCATCACCTGTAACGTAACTATAGCTGAGTGTGGCATGGCGTACACGTTACTCCAGCAAGATAGCATCACCAGTAACTCTAGCTGAGGGTGGCATGGCGTACACGTTATTCCAGCAAGATAGCATCACCTGTAACGTAACTCTAGCTGAGTGTGGCATGGCGTACACGTTATTCCAGCAAGATAGCATCACCTGTATCTCTAGGTGAGTGTGGCATGGCGTACACGTTACTCCAGCAAGATAGCATCACCTGTAACTCTAGCTGAGTGTGGCATGGCGTACACGTTACTCCAGCAAGATAGCATCACCTGTAACGTAACTCTAGCTGAGTGTGGCATGGCGTACACGTTATTCCAGCATGATAGCATCACCTGTACCTTAGCTGAGTGTGGCATGGCGTACACGTTACTCCAACAAGATAGCATCACCTGTAGCTGAGTGTGGCATGGCGTACACGTTATTCCAGCAAGATAGCATCACCAGTAACTCTAGCTGAGTGTGGCATGGCGTACACGTTACTCCAGTAAGATAGCATCACCTGTAGCTCTTGCTGAGTGTGGCATGGCGTACACGTTATTCCAGCAAGATAGCATCACCTATGGCTCTAGCTGAGTGTGGCATGGCGTACACGTTACTCAAGCAAGATAGCATCACCTGTAACGTAACTCTAGCTGAGTGTGACATGGCGTACACGTTATTCCAGCAAGATAGCATCACCAGTAACTCTAGCTGAGTGTGGCATGGCGTACACGTTATTCCAACATGATAGCATCACCTGTACCTTAGCTGAGTGTGGCATTGCGTACACGTTACTCCAGCAAGATAGCATCACCTGTTGCTGAGTGTGGCATGGCGTACACGTTATTCCAGCAAGATAGCATCACCTATATCTCTAGCTAAGTGTGGCATGGCGTACACGTTACTCCAGCAAGATAGTATCACCTCTAACTCTAGCTGAGTGTGGCATGGCGTACACGTTATTCCAGCAAGATAGCATCACCTGTAACTCTAGCTGAGTGTGGCATGGCGTACACGTTATTCCAGCAAGATAGCATCACCTGTAACTCTAGCTGAGTGTGGCATGGCGTACACGTTACTCCAGCAAGATAGCATCACCTGTAACGTAACTATAGCTGAGTGTGGCATGGCGTACACGTTACTCCAGCAAGATAGCATCACCAGTAACTCTAGCTGAGTGTGGCATGGCGTACACGTTACTCCAGCATCATAGCATCACCTGTAGCTCTAGCTGAGTGTGGCATGGCGTACACGTTACTCCAGCAAAATAGCATCACCTATAACGTAACTCTAGCTGAGTGTGGCATGGCGTACACGTTATTCCAGCAAGATAGCATCACATGTAGCTCTAGCTGAGCGTGGCATGGCGTACACGTTATTCCAGCAAGATAGCATCACCTGTAACTGTAGCTGAGTGTGGCATGGCGTACACGTTACTCCAGCAAGATAGCATCACCTGTAACGTAACTCTAGCTGAGTGTGGCATGGCGTACACGTTATTCCAGCAAGATAGCATCACCAGTAACTCTAGCTGAGTGTGGCATGGCGTACACGTTACTCCAGCAAGATAGCATCACCTGTAACGTAACTCTAGCTGAGTGTGGCATGGCGTACACGTTATTCCAGCAAGATAGCATCACCTGTAGCTCTAGCTGAGTGTGGCATGGCGTACACGTTACTCCAGCAAGATAGCATCACCTGCAACTCTAGCTGAGTGTGGCATGGCGTACACGTTATTCCAGCAAGATAGCATCACCTGTAACGTAACTCTAGCTGAGTGTGGAATGGCGTACACGTTATTCCAGCAAGATAGCATCACCAGTAACTCTAGCTGAGTGTGGCATGGCGTACACGTCACTCCAGTAAGATAGCATCACCTGTAGCTCTAGCTGAGTGTGACATGGCGTACACGTTACTCCAGCAAGATAGCATCACCTGTAACTCTAGCTGAATGTGGCATGGCGTACACGTTACTCCAGCAAGATAGCATCACCTGTAACTCTAGCTGAGTGCGGCATGGCGTACACGTTACTCCTGCAAGATAGCATCACCTGTAACTCTAGCTGAGAGTGGTATGGCGTACACGTTACTCCAGCAAGATAGCATCATGTGTAACTCTAGCTGAGTGCGGCATGGCGTACACGTTACTCCTGCAAGATAGCATCACCTGTAACTCTAGCTGAGTGCGGCATGGCGTACACGTTACTCCTGCAAGATAGCATCACCTGTATCTCTAGCTGAGAGTGGTATGGCGTACACGTTACTCCAGCATCATAGCATCACCTGTAGCTCTAGCTGAGTGTGGCATGGCGTACACGTTATTCCAGCAAGATAGCATTACCTGTAACTCTAGTTGAGTGTGGCATGGCGTACACGTTACTCCAGCAAGATAGCATCACCTGTAGCTCTAGCTGAGTGTGGCATGGCGTACACGTTATTCCAGCAAGATAGCATGATCTGTAACTCTAGCTGAGTGTGGCATGGCGTACACGTTATTCCAGCAAGATAGCATCACCTGTAACTCTAGCTGATTGTGGCACGGCGTACACGTTATTCCAGCAATATAGCATCATCTGTAACTCTAGCTGTGTGTGGCATGGCGTACACGTTATTCCAGCAAGATAGCATCACCAGTAACTCTAGCTGAGTATGGCATGGCGTACACGTTACTCCAGCAAGATAGCATCACATGTAACGTAACTCTAGCTGAGTGTGGCATGGCGTACACGTTATTCCAGCAAGATAGCATCACCAGTAACTCTAGCTGAGTGTGGCATGGCGTACACGTTACTCCAGCATGATAGCATCACCTGTAGCTCAAGCTGAGTGTGGCATGGCGTACACGTTATTCCAGCAAGATAGCATCACCTGTAGCTCTAGCTGAGTCTGGCATGGCGTACACGTTACTCCAGCAAGATAGCATCACCTGTAACTCTAGCTGAGTGTGGCATGGCGTACACGTTACTCCTGCAAGATAGAATTACCTGTAACTCTAGCTGAGTGTGGCATGGCGTACACGTTACTCCAGCAAGGTAGCATCACCTGTAACGTAACTCTAGCTGAGTGTGGAATGGCGTACACGTTATTCCAGTAAGATAGCATCACCTGCAACTCTAGCTGAGTGTGGCATGGCGTACACGTTACTCCAGTAAGATAGCATCACCTGTAGCTCTAGCTGAGTGTGGCATGGCGTACACGTTACTCCAGTAAGATAGCATCACCTGTAGCTCTAGCTGAGTGTGGCATGGCGTACAAGTTACTCCAGCAAGATAGCATCACCTGTAACTCTAGTTGAATGTGGCATAGCGTACACGTTACTCCAGCAAGATAGCATCACCTGTAACTCTAGCTGAGTGTGGCATGGCGTACACGTTACTCCTGCAAGATAGCATTACCTGTAACTCTAGCTGAGTGTGGCATGGCGTACACGTTACTCAAGCAAGATAGCATCACCTGTAGCTGAGTGTGGCATGGCGTACACGTTATTCCAGCAAGATAGCATCACCAGTAACTCTAGCTGACTGTGGCATGGCGTACACGTTACTCCAGTAAGATAGCATCACCTGTAGCTCTTGCTGAGTGTGGCATGGCGTACACGTTATTCCAGCAAGATAGCATCACCTATGGCTCTAGCTGAGTGTGGCATGGCGTACACGTTACTCAAGCAAGATAGCATCACCTGTAACGTAACTTTAGCTGAGTGTGACATGGCGTACACGTTATTCCAGCAAGATAGCATCACCAGTAACTCTAGCTGAGTGTGGCATGGCGTACACGTTATTCCAACATGATAGCATCACCTGTACCTTAGCTGAGTGTGGCATTGCGTACACGTTACTCCAGCAAGATAGCATCACCTGTAGCTGAGTGTGGCATGGCGTACACGTTATTCCAGCAAGATAGCATCACCTATAGCTCTAGCTAAGTGTGGCATGGCGTACACGTTACTCCAGCAAGATAGTATCACCTCTAACTCTAGCTGAGTGTGGCATGGCGTACACGTTATTCCAGCAAGATAGCATCACCTGTAACTCTAGCTGAGTGTGGCATGGCGTACACGTTATTCCAGCAAGAAAGCATCACCTGTAACTCTAGCTGAGTGTGGCATGGCGTACACGTTACTCCAGCAAGATAGCATCACCTGTAACTCTAGCTGAGTGTGGCATGGCGTACACGTTACTCCTGCAAGATAGCATTACCTGTAACTCTAGCTGAGTGTGGCATGGCGTACACGTTACTCCAGCAAGATAGCATCACCTGTAACGTAACTCTAGCTGAGTGTGGAATGGCGTACACGTTATTCCAGTAAGATAGCATCACCTGCAACTCTAGCTGAGTGTGGCATGGCGTACACGTTACTCCAGTAAGATAGCATCACCTGTAGCTCTAGCTGAGTGTGGCATGGCGTACACGTTACTCAAGTAAGATAGCATCACCTGTAGCTCTAGCTGAGTGTGGCATGGCGTACAAGTTACTCCAGCAAGATAGCATCACCTGTAACTCTAGTTGAATGTGGCATAGCGTACACGTTACTCCAGCAAGATAGCATCACCTGTAACTCTAGCTGAGTGTGGCATGGCGTACACGTTACTCCTGCAAGATAGCATTACCTGTAACTCTAGCTGAGTGTGGCATGGTGTACACGTTACTCCAGCAAGATAGCCTCACCTGTAGCTCTAGCTGAGTGTGGCATGGCGTACACGTTACTCCAGCAAGATAGCATCATCTGTAACTCCAGCTGAGTGTGGCATGGCGTACACATTATTCCAGCAAGATAGCATCATCTGTAACTCTAGCTGAGTGTGGCATGGCGTACACTTTATTCCAGCAAGATAGCATCACCTGTAACTCTAGCTGAGTGTGGCACGGCGTACACGATATTCCAGCAAGATAGCATCACCTGTAACTCTAGCTGAGTGTGGCACGGCGTACACGTTATTCCAGCAAGATAGCATCACCTGTAACTCTAGCTGAGTGTGGCATGCCGTAATCTTGCTGGAATAACGGGAGGTCGGGATAATTTCTTAGGAACGGTAAAACAGTTGGCAATGACCTGTTATTAAAATGTGTGACTCGTTTTATACCCGTGTAATTTTAATTGAACTGTTTAAGGTTTTTGAGACAATCGGATCCTTCAATTTGAATATATGCGTTTATTATCATAAATTATTTTATCAATACAATTTAACACCCATATAATCTACCGATGCGTTTTTTCAGGACGCCAGTATATATATTTACTCACTCTTAGTGTCGTGAGTAATTCAATTATTCGCTTATATTCATACAAAGAAACATCTTAGGTAATATGCGTATTTATTCAGGCAGCTAATAAACATAGAATTGCAAAAGAGAACATGTTCTGATCTGATCCAAGTCCAGTCGTGAGAAAGGAAAGATCCTCCACGTACAGGAACGAGGGATGGCTGGAATACATCTGAAAAAGACTAACAACAAATGCAAAAACAAAAATTCCACAAATAGGAGATATGAATACATGCATGGAGATAACTAGACAATATACATACAAGTGTAAAAGGAGATACATATACCCTTTCCATAGAACACATAATTATAATCATATAAAACAGTTTTCTACGGTATTTGAAAAAAAAATAATATATATTTAAATATACTGAAAGGAAAAAGAAACGCATAATCAAAACATTGCCTATTCTTCACTATTATACACACATAATTCCGCGTAATATTCCAGATATATCTCAACGTGTTTTGTACAAAAAAGGGCTAATTAACTAATTACAGAAAGGACAACGCTGTCATGTAGTAGACCTTTTAATCAAAGTATACTTTGTTACATAAAATTCATAAATGATGAAGTTTCGCTTGAAAAAGTCGAGCCATTTCAGAAATTGTGTTTAATGTTAAGAGATTGTAACGTGTAAAGCCTAAGTTTGCTCCCCTGCTTGAGCCAGATGGGCATTCTGTCGATAATGAAACTTTAAAGGGATAACCATTAGTGTGTTCGGTGCTGTTTAGACCTTCTTTCCGGATTAGCAGTAGCGTATTAAACATACAATATATAGCGGAAATACCCATTATGCGTTTCATTTTCTTTTCTGTATATGTAATAGTAGGGCACACACTAGTAATTTACCCAAATACAAACCAAGTGATCAGAAGAATAGCCCGCACCAGCGAATATACCCAAGAAACACGCCAAAACGGAATAACCAATTTGCACGAGACAAACTAACCGACCACAACTACACTGAGCAAAAATAAAAAGTACCCCATTTTCTTTCCCTTATTATAATATAGACAGCAAAACAGGAAATAATAAATGATGTATATAGAATAAAAATTGAAATGTTCAGATATCCCACTTTTTCTTAAACCATGCATTTTTGGTAAAAAACATAACATCTGTAAAATAAATACATTGTACTTCAATTTGTCCAAGACAAGATTCTCTATACTTTGCTTTCGAAAAAAAATCACAGAAAAACACAACACCGCATTACGTGGTCCTAGTATTAACTTTGATATCCAATCCAACTCCTTCTCCAAGAAGCGAAAACAGGGTTTGCTGGGGTTTGAAACAAAACCTTAATTTCGGCTTAAAAAGTTTGCATATTGTAAAATAAAAACATTTAATAGGTAATTTTCAACAGGTTATCGCATTTTGTTCAACAAAAATGTTTCTAAACATGTTTTATTGTCGAAAAATCCGTTAAAATATCATGCTAATATAAGCTTTCCCATCGCTTAATGGAATTAAGTCGCGAACACGTAATGGATTGCGTAGGTAGCAGCTTTTGATTATCAAAAAATCATCAAATTACCTCCCTTTAATGTTTCCATAGCATCCATAAAAGAGTATTGCTTGGCACAATTTGAAACGGTTTAAAGGAATATTCAGTACTCAGTGAAGTGTGCTTAAAACATCAAACACTGTTTAATTAAAGCGCTGTTCAAGCTGTCCTACGCCCTCAACAACTGGCCTATGGGGAATACCGGCAAAAAATGGGTGTACTTTATTTTTTTGGTGAGTATAGAATAGAATGACATTCTGACTTGTACATGCTATTCCGATCCGAGAATAATTTTATATATATTTCATTATGTATATAAATTTCCAAAGTAAAATAGAATAGATGAAATTGAATGAGGTTGATTTATCACAATTAGACAGATCATGTCATTTATGTCTCGGTTTGTCACGTATTTGTAAATCGGTTATTTAATAGGTAAAGTTTGTTTATATGTATTGATTTAGTTTCTGATTTAATTTCTGTAACTCAGTGAACTATACAGTACCGAAAGTTAAACTATGTAATTGGTTGATTTAGATTCAAGTGTGTCAAACTAGTTTCGGGTACCGTACTTAACCGATTATAATTTAATTTATATTTTATAATATCCTTTACAAGAAAGAACGTGCTTTTTAACAATATAAGTTATTCAATAGTTTTTGTCTTATTTTGTTTTTGGTTTTTGTAATGCAACTGCATAGATCGCTCACATGCCAATTTATCGACATCAATCAGATTGTAGATCATGGCATTTGTTATATACTATTTAATACCGCAACAAACCATACACAATGTTAAGATATTTCAAAAAATATTATACGAAAGCACACGAAACGACAATTTGGCATTTGATTACTCTGTGCATATATGGAAATTGAAAGAAAATGAGTTTTGAATTTACAGAAGCAAAAAAAAAAAAAAAAAAAAAAAAAAAGAAACCTGGCCTCGGAAAATAATTGTTTAAAAGCAAAAACATAAACTAATTAATACTATAAACGTGTGCTTTATGCGCCCATGCCAGTATTAGTGTAACACAGCTGTACGTTGGTAACAGTATATATGTATGAACTGATGGTAACAGTGTATATGTATGAACCGGTGGTAACAGTGTATATGTATGAACCGGTGGTGACTGTGTATATGTATGAACTGGTGGTGACAGTGTATAGGTGACAGTGTATGAACTGATGGTGACAGTGTATGAACTGGTGGTAACAGTGTATATGTATTAACCGGTGGTGACTGTGTATATGCATGTACTGGTGGTGACATTGTATAGGTGACAGTGTATGAACTGATGGTGACAGTGTATGAACTGGTGGTAACCGTGTATATGTATGAACTGGTGGTAACAGTGTATAGGTATGAACTGGTGGTAACAGTATATATGTATGAACTGGTGGTAACAGTGTATATTATATGAACTGGTGGTGACTGTGTATATGTATGAACTGGTGGTGACAGTGCATATGTATGAACTGGTGGTAACAGTGTATATGTATGAACTGGTGGTAACAGTGTATATGTATGAACTGGTGGTAATAGTGGTAATATTGTATATGTATGAACTGGTGGTAACAGTATATGTATGAACTGATGGTGACAGTGTATATGTATGAACTGGTGGTGACAGTGTATATGTATGAACTGGTGGTAACAGTGTATATGTATGAACTGAACTGGTGGTAACAATGGAACGCCATGGCTGCCTTAAGATCAAAATTTCGCTATATGCGGTGGTTTTGTCACGATATGTGGTGCTGATATCTTTATATGCGGTGGTTTTGTCATTCTATGAGTTGTTGATATCATTATATGCGGTGGTTTTGTCATTCTATGAGTTGTTGGTATCGTTATATGCGGTGGTTTTTGGTCATGATATGAGGTGATGCTATTATATGACGTGGTTATGTAATTATATGATGTGATTTTATCATTATATGAGACAGTTGCGGCATTATATGCGGTGCTTATATCGTTATATGTGGTGGTTCTGTTATTATATAAAGTGGTTATGTCGTTATATGAGGCGATTTTATCATTATATGATGTGGTACTGTTATTATATGATGTCGTTATCTAATTATATGACGTGTTTCTATCATTATATGAGGTGGTTGAGTCATGACATGTGATCCTTATATCATTATATAAAGTGATTCTGTCATTATATGATGCCGTTATGTTAGTATATGACGTTGTTTTGTAATTATATGATGTCGTTATTTTATTATATGACGTATTTCTATCATTTTATGAGGTGGTTGCGTCAAGATATATGGTCCTTATATCATTATATGAAGTGGTTCTGTCATTATATGATGCCGTTATGTTATTATATGATGTGGTTTTGTTATTATATGATGTCGTTATCTAATTATATGACGTGTTTCTATCATTATATCAGGTGGTTGCGTCATGATATGTGGTCCTAAAATCATTATATGAAGTAGTTCTGGCATTATATGATGCCTTTATGTTATTATATGATGCCGTTATGTTAGTATATGATGTTGTTTTGTAATTATATGATGTCGTTATTTTATTATATGACGTATTTCTATCATTTTATGAGGTGGTTGCGTCAAGATATATGGTCCTTATATCATTATATGAAGTGGTTCTGTCATTATATGATGCCGTTATGTTATTATATGATGTGGTTTTGTTATTATATGATGTCGTTATCTAATTATATGACGTGTTTCTATCATTATATCAGGTGGTTGCGTCATGATATGTGGTCCTAAAATCATTATATGAAGTAGTTCTGGCATTATATGATGCCTTTATGTTATTATATGATGTGGTTTTGTAATTATACGTGATGCTTCTATAATTTAATGAGGTGGTATTTTATTATACGACGCGATCTCGTCAATATGCGTTTTTTCGTTGCGATACGTCTTTTCATTATGATATGACGTCATTCGACAAGCTGGCTTCTATCAGTTCCAGGAATTTAATTGATCAGCTGCGCTTTGAAATTTTGTCAACTATTTGATATTATTTAAATGCTGTTAGAATTAAAAGATGTAAGTAAAAGAAAAAAGCAGGTTATATAATTTAACAAAATCTATTTATAACTCTGTAACCGTGATGTGGCGAATAGACATCATACGGGTCATTCTCGCCCTCGATCGATACAAGTATAATCTCTCATGTTTGGCGCTTGGAATAATGGGGAGAAAGGTAGTTCGGTCAGGTGATTAGCATATAAACGTAGGATACAAAGGCAAATCTAGTATATTTCTTGACAGAGCTTAGGCGATCATGTTTAAAGTGTTTTTCAACTTAAATCTTAATTTTAAGACATACGTTTAAATAATCACAGTTACTGGCCAGCAATAGCAATTATGGCCCTTGATATTCGGAAATATGTTTTTCCTCGTTGAGAAAATAGAGGCTTCATGTTTCTTCCGATATGTTCCAAACTTGAACAGATATTCAATATTCTACTACTAGTATCCATTTATTCTTCATTCAGACAGGTTACTGCTTCATTTAGTAATCAGATATTTTATTTCAAACTGTTTTTTTCATTCTTAAACAATAAACGGATGGTTTCTGATATGCATGCTTAATTTAGTATTCATCAATGCCAAATAAATCTTCTGATCATTTGCTAATATAAAACTAAATCTTCTGATTATCTACTTATATTTAAATATATCGTTAGTTTAAAACAATATCTCAATTATAAAGGACACCTGTCATTGCGTTTGCGTTCATATTTTTAGTTTTTGCTGCAATAAATTTCTTTGGGATGCTGTTGCTAAGCTACCAAAACGTAGATGGCATACTCACTGACGTAAATACTGGCAATATATCTTCTCAAAACATTATTTAATCAAAGCAATGAAAGTGCTGAATGCGGCGGGGTTTTGTAACGGACAAAATATTAATAAGAAGAACATGCCATGAATAACAAAGGGAATGAAAAATGAATAGAAATGGGGGGGAAATAGCGCCCGACGAGAGTTGTTCTTGCCATTTTTACATCTTATCAATTGGTATAGCGTTCAGATGCGAATGTCACTCTACCTTTGTACTGATTTTGGCTGAAATATGTTGAAGGCGGAAGAACTAGCCGGTTTGCTTTGATAGGTGACTAATAAACTGAAGGGTTGCCATATTACGCCGCCATTATTACGTAAAAGTTCATGCGAACCCGGAGGCACTATTTATCTACGCGGAGGCATATAATTTAAATGCTGTTCGGCTGCCACTTATGTGCTATTTTTAGCTAAAATATCTGGTCACCCCATTCTCGCCCTCGATCTATTATCATCTCTCGTGCCTGGCGCTTGGAATTATGGGGGGAAAAGTAGACCGGTCAGGTGATTTGCATATATATAGCTAGGGACCAAAGCCCAGGTTTTAGGACCCAATCTAGACATGCCGGACAAAAGCACCAAACTTTCATCAAATGTGTGTTTTATATGTCTATGTATTTTTAAAAGGGTCCCCAAAGTTTCGTGAATCCCTAAATGTATTATGATTATATGCACACCGAATTACCGCACCGCGGATGAAGTCCTGAAAAATCAGAAAGGCACCTGCCAAATATCAGTGATGAATTTGAAAAAAATACTATTGCTGGCCAGTAACTATGATTATTTAAACGTATGCCTTAAAATTAAGATTTGAAACATGATCGCCTAAGCTCTGTCAAGAAATACACTAGATCTGCCTATGTATCCTACGTATATATATATATATATGCAAATCACACGACCGGACTACTTTTCCCCCATAATTCCAAGCGCCAAACACGAGAGATTATACTAGCGATCGAGTGCGAGAATGACCCGGATGATGTCTATTCGCAACATCACGGTTACAGAGTTATATATATATTTTATTAAATTATATAACCTGCTTTTTCCTTTTACATCTTTTAATTCTAACAGCATTTAAATAATATCAATAGTTGACAAAATTGCATTTACTCGAAGAACAAAGCGCAGCCGATACATGATCAATTAAATTCCTGGAACCGATAGAAGCCAGCTTGCCGAATGACGTCATATCATAATGAAAGGCGTATCTTGACGAAGTATCGTAACGAAAAAACGTATATCAAAGAGACACGTCATATAAATAAATAACGACATCATATAATAACAAAACAACATCATATAATAATATAACGGCATTTATATAATGACAGAATCACTTCATATAATTATATAAGGAACGCATATCATGACGCAACCACCTCATATAATGATAGAAACACGTCATGTAATTAGATAACGACATCATATAATAACATTACGACATCATATAATGATAAATCGCCTCATATATATAATGACATAATCACTTTATATAATAACAGAACCACCGCATATAACGATATATGCACCGCATATAATGCCACAACTGTCTCATATAATGATAAAACCACATCATATAATTACATAACCACGTCATATAATATCAGAACCTCATATCATGACAAAACCACTGCATATAACTGTTGACCTGTCTTCATATTTCACTTTAACCGATATTGCATCAACATAGTTGACCACAGTGCTTTAAAGTTACAGGTGATTGGTTTTCCAGGTATATGAAGAGGCCAAATCATAATATTGATATTCCCACTATTTACAAATGAACATGAATGAATTGTATAAAGATGTTGTGAGCATATTGTGATGTTGTATTGTAAACTGGTTTGTCTTGTTCAGTATGAGTGATTGATGGATGTTCAATAACTTTGCACTCTTAGATTCCCGCCTAATTCTGCAATTAACTTCACTCTTACAAAAGCAGTCGTATTGGGCAGAACTCATACTATTACTTAGAAGATAGTTTTGCATTCACCTCATAGTGAAAGCATTATTTTGGTTCCACAAACCCGGTAAGAATTGTTTACTGTTAATATATTATAAGGATATGATATATTTACTACGCGTATTGTATTTAATGAAATTATATTTATCGGGTTGTATTTTATTTGAATTGATTGAATCTGTATTCTATAAGTCACTAACTATAGATAAATTGTTTCAGGTTGCTTACTATGATTAAAAGATGAAAACCTGCAAAACGGAATTTGGAAATAATTAAAACCCCAACTCCCGGCAAAAATGGCGATCCCGGACAGTCATCTATTGGATTTTTGAGCAACCGGGTGTGGTCACTAGAAGGGCGTGGACCAACAGAGGTTTCCAATGACCAGACAGGCCGACCAGAATTGGTAATTAGGATCCAGTCCATAGGATTACCAACGCTAATATCACCGAGGTTACGGTAGAAACACCATCCCGGATTTGATTATGCAGCTGTTAGATCTACAAGCGGTATACCATCCCATTCCCCACCCATCCCTTTTTCTTTATCGCGCGCGTAAATAACAAACTCAGAGACTCTCTCACCAGAGCTCTTTAAAGTGCACTATAATATAGACTGAAGCAGAGATTCGGCCGTATGCAAGATCAGGACGGACAAGGTTGTGGACAGTGAATAAGGAAGTCAGACATTTGGAACTGTTCGGATTGTGTTGTGACAGTAAAACATGTGTTGTGTATTTATAAAATTTAATAGTGGATTTTAGGATATTTTAGATAAACATGATAAATGTGAGTACTTTTTATTGATTTTATAACATATTTTGACCAGTTCTGGTATTGTTATCTGTATGACATTTTTGTGTATTACCAAAGTTGCCCCGGTGTTTTTTGCTTGACACATTATGTAGTAGGTCAAGTAGAGGTTTTTCGTCAAAAAAATAAATTATTTTGAGTGTAACTTTGGGTTTAATTCAAGTGTTTATAAGTTCTAAATAAAATTTTTGGTAACCTTACAGGGTATCACCTCCGTATTTTTGTTATTTTTGCAATAATTGTTTAGCAAAAAAAAAAATAGCCTCGTTTTGAGATTGACCTTGTAATTCATAACATTGGTTTGTTTACATTTTTTTTTGTATTTTCGGTTTAGTTAATAGTTTACACCGGAACAAATTAGGGCCTAGTGTGGGTTATTTTTACATAAATGTTAGCATTAGTTTAGTGTACCCTTGCGCATTTGATTGATTAGTGGATTTGTCGATATTTTGATACATTTTCATTTTGACTGAATGTTTCTGTTCAGTTATTGAGTGATACTGATTTTTCTTGCAATTGCATTTCAAATCGGTTTCACCCATATTTCTTTTTATATGAGATGTGTATTAGAGGTGTATTAGATGAATAGAGATATTGACACAAATACGGGTTTAGATAGAGGTTGTCTTAGATTATAAGTGTTTAGTATAATTTAAGTGACAAAGTATTAGGATTAGTTGTGATAAGGTGCATATTAATTACACCGACTACTGCAAAAAAGTTAGTAGCTTGGTTAAATTTGAGGCTCTATTCACTGACTTGTCTAACGTTTAGCATATCGTTATACTAACACCCTGTGATAATCATCACGGGAGAGTGTGTGTGTACTCGGTACAGTATTTAGGTTATTTGTGTATATTATATGTGTTTATGTAGATGTTTCAATGTTATATGTTATATGTTTTGTGTTCATAATTTCTTAAGGTAATCAAATATTTCAGGTATACAAGCTGCGTGAGCCCTACTGTTGTTAAAATTACTTGCCATATATTGTTACAGAAAGGTCCTGACCTGAAATAAAAAAAAATTCATTTCAGCAGTTCGGTGTATTTTGTGTGTATTTTTTCAGGTAATACAAGAATTGGTGATTTTGATAGCGGATGTATCAGATTTATTGTTTTTTTTGTGTTATTTTCATCGATTACCGCTTAATTTACAGGAGATTTTGATTTTCAGGTTATCTGTTAGTTATTTCGACAGATTACCCATAAGATTATCTGCTCTTGGTTGTTTTTTTGTACAGATATTCTTTTTCAGATCTTCTAGACTACAACGTATCCTTTTCAATATATAGTTGTTAGGATTCTTGTATCCTTTAAGAAGATTAGTTAATTTATTGTTGTGTATTAACCTTGCGTAACACACTTAGTATATATTACTTCCATCATGGCCAGTAATAAGTTAACATCAGAAGAACAGGCTTTATATGATCGCCTACAGGCTACCGGGAAATTTGACATCCACCCAAAGCTGGATGTATCAGCTATTCCCAAGATACCAGTGCCTAACATTTATTTTGGTGCTGGCATGGGACGCGGAGCCATCGCGTTCACCTCTACTCCAGCCGCAGACAGGACAGTCTTCAACCAAGGAGACCATTCTACTTCTAGGGTTACAGTTTCTACTTACATCCCGAAGCTGTCATTGTTTTCAGGCGACTCGGAGACACCTGCGAAAGGCGAGGTTACTTACCTGGAATGGCGCTTCGAGGTCACTTGCCTCTTGTCAGATCCAGAGGTTACCCCACCCTCTCTTCTACAGGCCATTCACCGTTCCTTGCGCGGTACAGCACGGCGCATCAGGATAATACTTGGAGAACATGCCACAACAGAGGAGATACTGGACAAGATGGACGCCATGTTTGGAGACTCTGCATCTAGGGAGATGGTCATGCAAGAATTTTTTAATGCAGTCCAGAAGCCAGATGAGTCCATCACTGCATATAGTTGCAGACTTGAAACCATCCTTGAGACGGCCAGCAAGATGAAGAAGCTTGCCGAAGAGTCCAAAAATGAGTTCCTTCTGCACAAATTTTGGACTTGCTTACGTTCTGACCCGCTGAAGTCACAGACTCGGCACAAGTACGACACCATTAGCTCGTTTCAAGAACTGTTCAAGGAGATACGCATGGTGGACCGCGAGATCAACATGACTCCGACCTACCCAAACTTTCAGCATGCAACTTCAGCGAAGACACAGGCGTATGTCACCAAACAGGCCAAGCAGAGTGCCATTACTGTTGATGCAGAAGCCAGATTGGAAAGCAAGATCGATACCTTGCAGAAAGACGTCAGACAGGATCTGTCGAATCTTGAAAAACGTCTCCAAGATCAGATGCAGACCAATTTCAACAACATCTTCCAGAAGTTGGACAGTCAGATTCCTGGTCAGAACGTCAACACCAGCCAGCAACCATACTACAGCCAAAGAGGAAGTGGTAGTGGTCGTGGTGGTGGTCGTGGTGGTCGTGGAGCTCCATCGACTTACTACAGCAACACAGGTAACAACGGTCACCCAAAAGCCTAACCGCCTCTGTTATGGGCCATACAGAGGCTGGTGAATACAAAGGCCAAACCATTTATGACAGATTAGTAGGGGTATCTTATGAAGGACCTATCTTCATCCAGAACCAGAAGTTTACTGGACTAGTGGACAGTGGTAGTCAGGTTACCGCGATCAGTCAGCACAGTTACCTCTCTTTGACTGACAGACCACAGCTTTTACCGTTAGACACGCTCGGTCTTCAACTTTCTACTGCAGATGGAAGCCATCTTCCTTACTTAGGATACATAGAGAGCACCCTGTCCGTACCATTTCTTTCTACTTTCACTTTCGATATCCCTATTCTTGTCATCCCCGATAACGACTTCAACAATACTGTTCCAGTGATCATCGGTACCAACGTTATTCGCCGATGTAAGGATTTAGCCGCGACACAGTCGTTGAACACGGACGAGATACCACCCGAGTGGCAGAGCGCCATAAACTCTCTACCTTCTACGTCTTTCATAGCCAGACTCGGTAGAAAGAGATCTTTTACAGTTCCAGCTTTCCAGACTAGTAATATCAACTGTTCAGCCAGGAACATCGATCACAACATCTCGGAGGTGGTTACTGAGAACATGGATGAACACGAGACCGGATTCACAGTATGCCCCAGAGTTGTTCGGCTTCCTCAACATGACTCCTGCGCTAAGATATCGGTGAAGGTCTGCAACATGACTGCCAAGGACATAGTTTTCAGACCGAAGTCAGCCATTTGCCAACTTAGTGAGGTCAAGGTCATTGACAACCTGACGTCGGAATGCCCAGATCAGCATGGCAACAACAAGAAGGAACCCCTTGAAGACTTTGGTGTTAAGATAGACACTTCTATATTGACCCCTGAGCAACTTCTTCAAGTACGCCAAGTGCTAGGGAACTGGCACCATATATTCTCTAAGGGATCCACTGATATTGGCCGTACCCATCTACTGGAACACAAAATCCATCTAGAGGACACTACTCCTTTTAAGATCCCATACAAAAAAATCCCACCAGCGATGTATGAAGAAGTGAGGCAGCACATCAGGGAAATGCTCGATGCCGGTGTGATAAGAGAGTCTGAGTCGCCATACTCAGTAATGTAGTCCTTATCCGGAAAAAAGATGGATCTCTCAGATTCTGCATAGACTGGCGCCAACTGAACTCGAAAACACGCAAGGATGCCAACATGTTGCCCCGTTTCGACGATACTGTAGACTCCCTTGGCGGTTCGAAGTACTTTTCGAAGCTTGATCTTCGATCCGGCTACTGGAACGTCAGCATGGCTGAGGAAGATAAGCAGAAGACCGCTTTTTCAGTAGGAAACCTGGGATTCTACGAGTTCAACAAAATGGGATTCGGATTAGTAAACGCTGGAGCTACGTTTCAGCGATTGATGGAGAAATGCATGGGTGAACTGCACCTTCGTGAATGTTTAATCTTTTTGGATGATATCCTTATTTTCTCCAAGACATTTGAGGAGCACATACAGCGCCTAGAGGCAGTATTCAGCAAACTATCTCAACATGGGCTGAAACTCAAACCATCAAAAAGTGAATTATTCATGTCATCAGTCATCTATCTTGGTCACCAAATTGATGAATATGGAATTCACACAGACCCCGGAAAAACATCCGCACTTTGGGACTGGCCAGCACCTACCAACATCAAGGAGCTACGCCAATTTCTTGGTTTCTCTGGCTATTACCGTCGTTTTGTGGAAGGCTACGCCAAGATAGCAGAACCACTTAACGCTTTGCTACAAGGTCACTGCACCAACAAAACAGTTGGATCCAAGAAAAAGAAGAAGCCTGTTGTACCATGGACTTGGGGAGAAGTCGAACAGAGAGCCTTCGACCTACTTAAGGAGAAACTCACTTCCCCGCCTGTCTTGGGCTATGCAAACTATTTCCTACCCTTTACAGTACATGTTGATGCTTCTGGTAGTGGATTAGGTGCCATTCGTTATCAACAACAAGAAGACAAACAGCGAGTCATAGCTTATGCTAGCAGAGGACTCCGGCCTAGCGAGAAGAAGTATCCAGCCCATAAATTGGAATTTCTTGCCTTGAAGTGGGCCATTACAGACAAGTTCAGTGACTACCTCACAGGGAATTTTTTCACCATATACACGGACAATAATCCCTTACCTTACGTCTTGTCAACTGCCAAACTAGATGCTACGGGTCACAGATGGATTGCCGCTCTGGCCAATTATCACTTTGACATCATATACAAGACGGGAAAGACCAATATTGATGCAGAATTTTTGTCACGCCGTCCAGACGCCTCAGCGGATGTGGTACAAGCTGTCGTTAGTGCTGCACTAACTTTCACACCCCTTGTCGAGAGTGTCACGACTGGAGATCCTCCACCTACGGCCGAGGAGGAGTATATCCAGTCTGACAATTTCAATAAGATTTCATGGGAGAACGAACAAAGAGCAGACAGTACCATAAGCAGAGTCATTGACCTCATCAGAAGTGATTTCCACCCAAGGGATGAAGAACTACGACAAGAACCGTCTGACGTACAGAAGTTGTTGAGAGAGTGGAACCGTCTCCACCTTGACAACAATATCCTGTACAGAACCACCTCTGTTGATGGCCAAGAAACCACACAGCTCGTCCTTCCAGCGCAGTACCACCAGCTCTCCTTGAAGGGAATCCATGACGACGTGGGCCATCAAGGAATTGAGAAGACCCTCTGGCTTGCCAGACAGCGGTTTTATTGGCCTGGAATGGAGAAATACATCAACGAGTATGTTAGACATTGTGGGCGCTGCATAAGAAGGAAGTCACCAGAGAAGGTCGCAGAGTTAGTTCCCATCAAAACACCACGTCCGATGGAGCTAGTCTGTATGGACTTTTTATCTCTGGAAATATCCAAAGGCGGATATGAAAATATTCTGGTCATCACAGACCACTTTACTAGATTTGCCTAAGTCATACCCTGCCGAAATCAGACGGCTCAGACAACGGCAAAGGCACTCTATGAAAATTTCATTAAATTCTATTCCTTCCCAGAACGTCTCCACAGCGACCAAGGCAGGAATTTTGAAAGTAAGATTATACGTGAGCTTTGCAAAATAGCCGGCGTTGCGAAGTCACGTACTACTCCATACCATCCCATGGGAAACGGTTCCTGCGAGCGCATGAACCAGACACTTCTGAAAATGTTAGGTACTTTGGAAGAAGACCAGAAGAAAGATTGGAAAAGCTATGTTGGACCATTAGTTCAAGCTTATAATGCCACAAGGAGCGACGCAACAGGGTTTTCCCCGCATTACCTGATGTTTGGCTGGCACCCGAGACTAGCCGTCGATGCCTTCTTAGGCACTGTGCCAGACACCATCAGCCCGGACCAACAGACTTATCCTCAGAAGATCAAGCAACGTCTACAGTTCGCCTACAAGGTTGCTGCTGACAATGCAATAAAGAGAGCAGCTAAGGGCAAACAGCTCTATGACCGCAAGTCCACTGCCTCAAAGATCGAGAAGGGGGATAGAGTGTTGGTCAAACGCGTGGGATTTACTGGGAAGCACAAACTGGCAGACCGGTGGGAACAGATTCCTTACACTGTGAAAGAAATCCCAAACGAGGACATTCCGTGAAGAGGGAGGATGGTCAAGGACCAAGCAGGACGCTGCATAGAAACATGCTGCTTCAGTTTACATCACTACCAGCAGCAGAACCCTCAAACATAACTACAGAGTCGCAGCGAAATCGCGAGATTCCGCAAAAGACGTCAGACATGCCAGTGCTCGCTAAACCCAAGTCAAAGCCCAAACAGCCCGATGGTCGTTCATGTTCATCGCCTAGCTCAGACTCAGACACAGATACCGTTTATAGGATACCGCAACTCAGGAGAGCTTGCAAGTTATACCGATCCAACGAAAACAGAGATGCAAGAACCCCATCCCGTCGACACTCGACCAGATTTTCTACTCTTTCAGAACCTTCACCGGTCCCTGAAGTATCTAGGAATAGACCAGTAGAAAATGCCAGTGCTCGGACGGATGAAAATACTCGGATGGATGCCAGTATGACGAATGCCAGTACTCGGATGGATGCCAGTACTCGGACGGATGCCAGTACTTGGACGGATGCAAGTACTCCGCTGGATGCCATGCCATCCAATATCTCCTATAGTCAGTTGGATTTTCACGCCACTCACGACACAGCAGTAACACCAGGAAGTTCGTACAATGACGACTCCAGTTCGTCAAACTCTACTCATGCTAGCCGGATGTCTTACCTGGTGTGCTTCTGCCAGATGCCAATCCGGCATCCCCGGTGCAGCAACCTACGGAACCTGTTCAGGCCCCTCGACAACCAGGATAAGGAAACAGCCTGACAGATATGGGCAATGGGTTATTCCGCTATTAGTTGATGTTGGCACAATGACCGATGAAAGAGCTACAGTGATTAACACTTTAGAAGTGTTCATTTAATTTAATGTATTTTTTTACACAGGAGAAAAGCAGCGGATTTGACCAGTACTTTTCAAGCAGTTAAATCCATGTTTGCTGTTTCATGGAAAAGTCATTTACAGGACATTTTTAGGATTAAAAATGTTTGAATTACTCTTTTCAGTGATTGATAGTTGCAAAACTATTCATTTTATTTTGCTGAATTCAGAGTTGTGTAATTGTATTTATACCATTACGATAACTAATTTTGTTACTCATGTTTTCATGCATATTAAATATATATATATAAATAAAATAAAAAAATAACAGGTTTAGTGTGGTTGTGCTGCGACTGTGTGCGGACGTGCTTTGTGGATGTCTTATGTTTGTCTTTTGTTTCAGATTTTAATCAGTAAGTTAGAAATGTTTTAATTTAGATTGTCAGGAGACAATTTATTTTTAAAGCAAGGGAGTATGTTGACCTGTCTTCATATTTCACTTTAACCGATATTGCATCAACATAGTTGACCACAGTGCTTTAAAGTTACAGGTGACTGGTTTTCCAGGTATATGAAGAGGCCAAATCATAATATTGATATTCCCACCATTTACAAATGTACATGAATGAATTGTATATAGATGTTGTGAGCATATTGTGATGTTGTATTGTAAACTGGTTTGTCTTGTTCAGTGTGAGTGATTGATGGATGTTTGTTTTTCACAGTTCAATAACTTTGCACTCTGAGATTCCCGTCTAATTCTGCAATTAACTTCACTCTTACAAAAGCAGTCGTATTGGGCAGAACTCATACTATTACTTAGAAGATAGTTTTGCATTCACCACATAGTGAAAGCATTATTTTGGTTCCACAAACCCGGTAAGAATTGTTTACTGTTAATATATTATAATGATATGATATATTTACTACGCGTATTGTATTTAATGAAATTATATTTATCGGGTTGTATTTTATTTGAATTGATTGAATCTGTATTCTATAAGTCACTAACTATAGATCAATTGTTTCAGGTTGCTTACTATGATTAAAAGATGAAAACCTGCAAAACAGAATTTGGAAATAATTAAAACCCCAACTCCCGGCAAAATAACGATCCCAGCACCTCATATCATGACAAAACCACCGCATAAAATGATATCAACAACTCATATCATGACTAAACCACCGCATATAATGATATCAGCACCTCATATCATGACAAAACCACAGCATATAATGATATCAGCACCTCATATCAAGACAAAACCAATGCATATAGCGAAATTTTGATCTTAAATCAGCCATGGCGTTCCATACTCTTCCATAGTAAATCAAGCATGTTTAAGACCTGTAATAACCTCAAGGACGTTCTTCGACATGCTCGGACGTTACACTTCGATACGCCGGACCACCAGGTTT
The DNA here is from genome assembly GCA_037043455.1 of Cyrtodaria siliqua. Lineage (NCBI taxonomy): Eukaryota > Metazoa > Mollusca > Bivalvia > Adapedonta > Hiatellidae > Cyrtodaria > Cyrtodaria siliqua. Next base: position 55,450 of record JAWPHD010011481.1, read on the forward strand.
ACATTCCCGTCCGACGGATGAGGCTAAGGAAACGTGCCTTGCTCAAGAACACACCGACGAACACAGTGGCGCGCCGAGGCTTGAACTTATGTCATCTGTTTTTTTCAAATCCACTATGATATCAACCGAGCCACGTCAGCGCATGGATGTATATAACTGTAAGATTATGACATGTTTCCCGGGACATGGATTTCTTATTCTGTTTATTAATTACCTCAGATAACGAGCCGCTATACAACAATGCATTCATGTAAGAATAATTTCAAACCAGCATTACTTTAAGCACCCACATTAAGAGGAATTATTTTCTTCCAGTGTCGAGGATATAGAAGGGTTTCGAGTAGAGAATTTCGAGTTTCGAGTAGAAAATATCGAGTTTCGAGTAGAGAAATTCGAGTAGAAAGACGAGTTTCGAGTGGAGAATATCGAGTTTCGAGTTGAGAATATCAAGTTCGAGTGGAGAAAATCCGAGTTTTGAGTGAGCGTAAAGAGGTGGGGACTATTTTCCTTTACTATATACATGTTTAAGACTCTAAATCATGAATATGTGTAACTTTTACTGTTTTAAATAATGAAGCAATTTATAGTAGATAACTAAAGACACTTATTTTTGTTTAAAAAAGAAACAATGAAGGCATCTATTCGTATTCGATGATCAGTCGAAATAGTCCGGTTGTAAACGAGTACACAGATGAGTGCGGAAGCGCCGTCTGGTAGGATACAATAAACCAGTATTTGCAATTCTGAGCCATCTGATTAATTTTAAAAAGTAGTGTAAACACTAAACGCTAAACGCTTACATGTGCACTCGTGCATTTAGGGGCGAAGAGTGGGGCATGGAGGGAGCATTCAGAATAATTACATTGCACATGTGTAAAAAACGCGAGGCCAATCCCTTACTGTGGAGATCCGGTGACACGCACCCTCGCCCACCCACCCACATAACAACATAGTCACAGGTAGCTGCGAAAAACAGCGCTTGGTTGTTTCTAGATAAGAACTAGTATGTGTCGGTTGACAAAATATTAAAATCTAGTCACAAGATGACATTATCATTTTTTGAGTCGACCTGTTGGCTTTCTCAAGTTTCGATTTGAAAATATTCGAGTTTCGAGTTGACATTATCGAGTATCGAGTAGGGAAAATCGGGTCTCGAGTAGAGAAAATCGAGTTTTGAGTAGAGAAAATCGAGTTCCAAGTTGACATTATCGAGTTTCGAGTAGAAAAAATCGAGTAGAAAATCGAGTCTTGAGTGAAACAAATCGAGTTTTGGGAAGACAAAAGTCATTGTAATAATGGTTATTTATACGGTAATAAAATATATTTATTTATAAAATACATTTAGTCATTAGTATTTTAACAGTGAAAGAAGTAAATTCTATACTAGTTCATATGCGTTATTGTGTCGCCTGCGTAGCGCAGATACTTAGGGATCACTTTGTCCGTCGTCCGTCTTTCATCGTCGTCCGTCCGTCAGTTACACTTTAACCTCCAACGTTACATTGGCTATCAATTGCAAAGTATTGTACCTATGTTCATGAAACTTCACACACGTATTCATCTCACCTCAAAGAATGTTATTACACATATCCAATAACTCTGACTTTCATTTTGTTAGACTTATGCTCCATTTTATAAAACTTTAACCTGCAACTTAACGTTCGGAAGGCGACACTCGGTTCCATAGAACAGCCTTCTAGTTGCTCTCAGACGTCAACATCGTGCATGTACTATACAATATAAACAACAGTATTGAACATTGATCCGAATGACCGACATAACTAAATAAATACATTTCAATCTATTTGTGTTTTGATCGAGGTTGGGTTGGGCGATGGTAGGAAGGGGTGGAGTCATAAAGATATTATTATAAACACTTACATTTGTCTAATTGAAGAGTATTAAACAGTATTTTATTTCCAATATTTTACATATAAAGTAATATCAACATATAGATATACGGTAAATATATTATAAAGACAAACCGGTTGGGTAAGAAGTTCTACCAATAGTTCGTAAACGTGCCACATATACAAAGCGCATGCCCATAGAAAGTGAATATTCATACCTGATTGCTAAATATTACTAATAGTATAATTAGTTTTTAATATTATCAAAGAGGAATACCGCTAGGTATCCTTTCGACATCTACCTTCAATCATAGTGGGTGATGAAAACACAGAAAAGGGTATAACAATAACAAGGGGGTAGACATAGAGTGAAAAAGGAGAAACAATGGACGGTTGAAATAACTATTGAATACAGTAATGGAAGGGTATGTACAATTTCATTTCCATGGCTTGCATTTCTTTGTGAAAAAAATAAATCAATGTAGCCTTTCATATGTCAATTAGAATGACTTCACTGTCAAAGGTGAATCTTGACCATAAGATTTGCATGGAAATTGTTTTCAAGTTGGTGCTATCTATGAATGAAGGAATGTATTTAGTAGTGCACGTGTACACGGCTGGTAATCATTGAAGCTACCTCCATTTTGGAGGTATACATATGCAAAAATGCTCCATTGCCACTTCGGAGGTTGTTCAAACACCAAAAATAAAGGTAAACAACCGCTAGTTGTTCGGGGGGGGGGGGGGGGGGGGGGGGTATTTTACTTAAGCAAAATGAATGTCCCTTACCGAAACGAAGCACAATGTTACACAGTGGGATATTAAAAACGAGCCATTATTATATTTATTAAAATATACATGTTTACATAGAAGAAGAAGCAGAAGCAGCAGCAGCAGCAGCAGCAGCAGCAGCAGAAGAAGAAGAAGAAGAAGAAGAGGGGGCTTGTCAAGTTGGTAGAAAGGTTCTCAATAAAACTGTATTAATAAGACAAATGTGATTGTAAGATAAAGATGAAAATACATCTCTGCTGCCTTTATAACATCATTGTTGTTCATATTTGACTGTTCTCTGTTGGTAATTTTCAAATTTAGATTTCCTCTTCTCGAAACTCGATATTCTCTACTCGAAACTCGATATTCTGCACCCGAAACTCGATTTTCTCTATTCGAAACTCGATATTCTCTACTCGAAGCTCAATTTTCTCTACTTGAAACTCGATTTTCTCTACTCGAAACTCGACATTCTCTACTTAGAAATTGTGAACACTTTGTACACATCTTCAACTAGACTGGCATCAGTCCTTAATATTATAACCTTTTAACTAGTGTTATAGAATTCCCTTAGCACTGAAAGAAGCAAATATCCGAACATTAAGTCCTTAATTTTATAACCTTTTAACTAGTGTTATAGAATTCCCTTAGCACTGAAAGAAGCAAATATCTCCACTAATAACGTGTACGGTCTTATCCGAACATTAAGTCCTTAATATTATAACTTTTTAACTAGTGTTATTTAATTCCCTCAGCACTGAAAGAAGCAAATATCTCCACTTATAACTTGTACGGTCTTATCCGAACATTAAGTCCTTAATATTATAACCTTTCAACTAGTGTTATAGAATTCCCCTAGCACTGAAAGAAGCAAATATATCCACTAATAACGTGTACGGTCTTATCCGAACATTAAGTCCTTAATATTATAACCTTTTAACTAGTGTTATAGAATTGCCTTAGCACTGAAAGAAGCAAATATCTCCACTAATAACGTGTACGGTCTTATCCGAACATTAAGTCCTTAATATTATAACTTTTTAACTAGTGTTATATCATTCCCTCAGCACTGAAAGAAGCAAATATCTCCACTTATAACTTGTACGGTCTTATCCGAACATTAAGTCCTTAATATTATAACCTTTTAACTAGTATTATAGAATTCCCTTAGCAGTGAAAGAAGCAAATAGCTCCACTTATAACTTGTACGGTCTTATCCGAACATTAAGTCCTTAATATTATAACCTTTTTAACTAGTGTTATAGAATTCCCTTAGCATTGAAAGAAGCAAATATATCCACTAATAACGTGTACGGTCTTATCCGAACATTAAGTCCTTAATATTGTAAACTTTTAACTAGTGTTATAGAATTCCCTTAGCACTGAAAGAAGCAAATATATCCACTAATAACGTGTACGGTCTTATCCGAACATTGTCCTTAATATTATAACCTTTTAACTAGTGTTATAGAATTCCCTTAGCAGTGAAAGAAGCAAATAGCTCCACTTATAACTTGTACGGTCTTATCCGAACATTAAGTCCTTAATATTATAACCTTTTTAACTAGTGTTATAGAATTCCCTTAGCACTGAAAGAAGCAAATATATCCACTAATAACGTGTACGGTCTTATCCGAACATTAAGTCCTTAATATTATAACCTTTTAACTAGTGTTATAGAATTCCCATAGCACTGAAAGAAGCAAATATCTCCACTTATAACTTGTACGGTCTTATCCGAACATTAAGTCCTTAATATTATAACCTTTTAACTAGTGTTATAGAATTCCCTTAGCAGTGAAAGAAGCAAATAGCTCCACTTATAACTTGTACGGTCTTATCCGAACATTAAGTCCTTAATATTATAACCTTTTTAACTAGTGTTATAGAATTCCCTTAGCATTGAAAGAATCAAATATATCCACTAATAACGTGTACGGTCTTATCCGAACATTAAGTCCTTAATATTATAAACTTTTAACTAGTGTTATAGAATTCCCTTAGCACTGAAAGAAGCAAATATCCACTTAGCACTGAAAGAAGCAAATATATCCACTAATAACGTGTACGGTTCTTATCCGAACATTGTCCTTAATATTTAACCTTTTAACTAGTGTTATAGAATTCCCTTAGCAGTGAAGAAGCAAATAGCTACTTATAACTTGTACAGGTCGTATCCGAACATTAAGTCCTTAATATTATAACCTTTTTAACTAGTGTTATAGAATTCCCTTAGCACTGAAGAGAACAAATATATCCACTAATAACGTGTACGGTCTTATCCGAACATTAAGTCCTTAATATTATAACCTATTAACTAGTGTTATAGAATTCCTTAGCACTGAAAGAAGCAAATATCTCCACTTATAACTTGTACGGTATTATCCGAACATTAAGTCCTTAATATTATAACCTTTTAACTAGTGTTATAGAATTCCCTTAGCACTGAAAGAAGCAAATATATCCACTAATAACATGTACGGTCTTATCCAAACATTAAGTCCTTAATATTATAACCTTTTAACTAGTATTACAGACTTCCCTTAGCACTGAAAGAAGCAAATAGCTCCACTTATAACTTGTACGGTCTTATCCGAACATTTAGTCCTTAATATTATAACCTTTTAACTAGTATTATAGAATTCCCTTAGCACTGAAAGAAGCAAATAGCTCCACTTATATTTGTACGGTCTTATCCGAACATTAAGTCCTTAATATTATAACCTTTTAACTAGTATTATAGAATTGCCTTAGCACTGAAAGAAGCAAATATCTCCACTTATAACTTGTACGGTCTTATCCGAACATTAAGCTCCTTAATATTATAACCTTTTAACTAATATTATAGATTCCCTTAGCAATGAAAGAAGCAAATAGCTCCACTTATAACTTGTACGGCTTATCCGAACATTACGTCCTTTATATTATAACCGTTTAACTAGTGTTATAGAATTCCTTAGCACTGAAAGATGCAAATATATCCACAAATAACGTGTTCGGTCTTATCCGAACATTAAGTCCTAATATTAAAACCTTTTAGAATTCCATTAGCACTGAAAGAAGAAATATCTCCACTTAAAACTTGTACGGTCTTATCCGAACATGAAGTCCTTAATATTATAACCTTTTTAACTAGTGTTATAGAATTCCTTAGCATTGAAAGAAGCAAATATATCCACTAATAACGTGTACGTCTTATCCGAACATTGTCCTTAATATTATAACTTTTAAACTAGTGTTATAGAATTCCCTTAGCAGTGAAAGAAGCAAATAGCTCCACTTATAACTTGTACGGTCTTATCCGAACATTAAGTCCTTAATATTAAACCTTTTTAACTAGTGTTATAGAATTCCCTTAGCACTGAAAGAAGCAATATATCCACTAATAACGTGTACGGTCTTATCCGAACATTAAGTCCTTAATATTATAACCTTTTAACTAGTGTTTATAGAATTCCCATAGCACTGAAAGAAGCAAATATCTCCACTTATAACTTGTACGGTCTTATCCGAACATTAAGTCCTTAATATTATAACCTTTTAACTAGTGTTATAAGAATTCCCTTAGCAGTGAAAGAAGCAAATAGCTCCACTTATAACTTGTACGGTCTTATCCGAACATTAAGTCCTTAATATTATAACCTTTTTAACTAGTGTTATAGAATTCCCTTAGCATTGAAAGAAGCAAATATATCCACTAATAACGTGTACTGTCTTTCCGAACATTAAGTCCTTAATATTATAAACTTTTAACTAGTGTTTTAGAATTCCCTTAGCACCGAAAGAAGCAAATATATCCACTAATAACGTGTACGGTCTTATCCGAACATTGTCCGTAATATTATAACCTTTTAACTAGTGTTATAGAATTCCCTTAGCAGTGAAAGAAGCAAATAGCTCCACTTATAACTTGTACGGTCTTATCCGAACATTAAGTCCTTAATATTATAACCTTTCTAACTAGTGTTATAGAATTCCCTTAGCACTGAAAGAAGCAAATATATCCACTAATAACGTGTACGGTCTTATCCGAACATTAAGTCCTTAATATTATAACCTTTTAACTAGTGTTATAGAATTCCCTTAGCACTGAAAGAAGCAAATATCTCCACTTATAACTTGCACGGTATTATCCGAACATTAAGTCCTTAATATTATAACCTTTTAACTAGTGTTATAGAATTCCCTTAGCACTGAAAGAAGCAAATATATCCACTAATAACATGTACGGTCTTATCCGAACATTAAGTCCTTAATATTATAACCTTTTAACTAGTATTATAGACTTCCCTTAGCACTGAAAGAAGCAAATAGCTCCACTTATAACTTGTACGGTCTTATCCGAACATTTAGTCCTTAATATTATAACCTTTTAACTAGTATTATAGAATTCCCTTAGCACTGAAAGAAGCAAATAGCTCCACTTATATCTGTACGGTCTTATCCGAACATTAAGTCCTTAATATTATAACCTTTTAACTAGTATTATAGAATTGCCTTAGCACTGAAAGAAGCAAATATCTCCACTTATAACTTGTACGGTCTTATCCGAACATTAAGTCCTTAATATTATAACCTTTTAACTAATATTATAGAATTCCCTTAGCACTGAAAGAAGCAAATAGCTCCACTTATAACTTGTACGGTCTTATCCGAACATTACGTCCTTTATATTATAACCGTTTAACTAGTGTTATAGAATTCCCTTAGCACTGAAAGATGCAAATATATCCTCAAATAACGTGTTCGGTCTTATCGAACATTAGTCCTTAATATTAAAACCTTTTTAGGAATTCCCTTAGCACTGAAAGAAGTAAATATCTCCACTTATAACTTGTACGGTCTTATCCGAACATGAAGTCCTTAATATTATAACCTTTTAACTAGTATTATGGAATTCCCTTAGCACTGAAAGAAGCAAATAGCTCCACTTATACTTGTACGGTCTTATCCGAACATTAAGTCCTTAATATTATAACTTTTAACTAGTATTATAGAATTCCCTTTGCACTGAAAAGAAGCAAATAGCTCCACTTATAACTTGTACGGTTTTATCCGAACATTAAGTCCTTAATATTATAACCTTTTAACTAGTGTTATAGAATTCCCTTAGCACTGAAAGAGGCAGATATCTCCGCTTATAACTTGAATGGTCATATCGGAATATTAAGGACTGAAAAATCCATTCAACGACCGGACAGCCGAGTGACTGGTAATTTATCATGTTGCATGAATATGGTCAAGCTGATAGCCGTGATGATCAGGAGTAATTAGATTACAGTAATGGCTTTACAACAAGAGCCATAAAGTTCATGTAATTAATGCCAGTAAAAAAATCAGTGGAATGTAGCCCAGAGTGCTAGTTAGACGTAATATAAATATTCCTATTGTTCCTTAACGTGCTCGGAGGATAGACTGATTACACGGTGGCCGCCCGGGTTACGTCCCCATCCTAAGGACGAGGCTAATGGAAAGTGTCTTTCCCAAGAACACATCGACGTAAAGGATGAGATATGAAATGCCTGTATATTATTCTCTATAATTATAGTATAACTGTACAATTTATATATTATTACTAATTGCTGATATTATTGCACCAATCATATATTTTAAACCTTGGTAGAATAAACGAAGACAAATAATACATCTAAAATTTTATTTAATTAGATGCAAGCAGTTTTAAAGTGAATTGATACTTGACTAATAACTGTGATACTAATGTTCGACAAAATCTTCAAGATTGCCATATGTCCCTTTAAAGTGTCCTATTATTTGTGATTTTAACTGGGGCGGTCTTTATATATCGCTGTAAACTGACAACATCACAGAGAAACTTCATGTTGTATCTCGTGTATCCATTGTTTTATGTGATAGAATTTCACAATATCTCAACAAACAAAAAAAAAGTACAGTATCCCAATGAGCTGGGACAATTATACTTATAGTTAGGCACTCCTCTTTTTTTCTTTTACAGTAGCTATCCCGCCAAATAACTACAAAAATTGCACTAGAAAACCGTTTATCGAATCTCTATCCAGGTGTCCAGGTCATATAACAATGTATATGAGCCGATTAAAAGTATAGGTTTTTAATAGGTTCTAGAATACCCGTGAATTGAATATCCGTAAAATGATGGTAACTCGTAATTCGACACTCCAGTTCTGGGGTTTGGTCCGGCTGGTTAAAACCGTTTAACTGTGTATACATGTAGAGTCTGGTTTCTCAAAATATGTAAGTAAAATATATATATACCTTGTCATCAGTAGTTAAAAACGGTGTACATAATGTTCATAAAAGTTTGCTGTTGTTGGCGGGATGGCCACTTTAATGAGAATAATAACAAATCTGTACAAATCGGGTTCTGCCACTCAAATAAAACTAATGTTTCTCAAGCTTATCAAGCTTATTAAAATCTTCATTTATAAAACCACGTTAAAGAACCGAACCATAGAAATGTATTCCCGAATTTGGGGCGGCTCCAAACGTTAACATTTGCTAGTAAGATAGATCGAGTGCTAGGTACATTTTTTTGAATTCCACACTCTGGTGTGGCTCGAATATTGCCATATTATTAGTTTAATTAACCTATATCACAGGGGTCAAATATATTAAAGTTTATAGCTTTAACTTACCCAGGGCTAGGCTCAGTCTCAGAGCTGGAACTTGGAGATGCCACTTGCATCTGCAAAGATCCCTGAAAGAAAAGCAATTGTTGTTTTTATACATGTACAGTAGATGTGTTAATCCTTTACAGAACTGCTGTAGCTATATGCAAACTTTGGGCAGTGGAGGGGGTGGGGGCGGGTGGGGGGTGCAAGGGCACCGATTTTGTTGGTGGGAGGGCCAGGGGTAGGTAGGGTGAAGGGGAGTTGGCAACGGAGCATTTCTGGTCTGCGGTCATAGAGGGGGTTTGGGACAAGGCCATTTATTTTTGGGGAACAATGGAACATTGTCTGTTATTGGTAATATTTTTTGGAAACAAGGGAACATAATAATAAAAATAAATGGAAAAATATTTTTGGAGAACAAGGCAAACTATTTTTGGGGAACATTGGGTCATATTTTCAGTGAACATAGACCCCACTGGAAGGGTCTCATCATAGAAATAATACATCAGTGCTATATTATTATTAAATTTTAACGGAGACACTAAACATGAACATGCACGAAATGAAACACATTTATGGGTCAGTACCGAGTACTGTACATACCTTTCATCCTTTGTTTTTCCTTTATATCTAATCACCAAAGTTGTCTGTGTCCCTAATCGAGGCGAACGTGACATGTACCTGACATGACCTTGACTCGGGCTTGTAGCTCAAGTTGACAGTAGCTGTTCTACAAGTGTTTGTTACATCATTCAACCATAACAATAAACACATAAGTCTGTCTTTTTGCTCATTAAATCCTGGAATTGTGAAGTATTCCCTTGCAATTATCAACAGTTCATTCAACCGTAAATCAACACAACACATTACTGCCGACTAGGCCTAAAGTATAGTTGCGATTTTTAATAAGCTCCTAAAGCGGCTGATATTTACCGTAAACATGCTAAAGGAAAGGCAGAAAAAGTGTTTAAAGGTTGACTTACTGACATTTTATCCGGAGCAGGAAATAACTATATCCGGGAGTAGAAAATATTCATGTTTTACGTTTCTGTATTGATTTTCAGTTTTGCTATTTAGCTTGAAGCTGCCATTTTGAATAATGTGTGTTTTGAGTGAGAAAAAAGATGACCATCTTTCAAAACGGTCTCAAAAAATGGGTAGTCTGAATTTTGCCGAAATTTTCAGGAAAGGTAGTAGAGGTAGTGATCTCTCATTCTTATTAGTTAAAGCCAAATTGGTGACTATCCATTTTTTGTGACCGTTTTGAGAAATCGGCAATTTTGCGATTTAGTCTATGCAAAATATGCCAATAGTAGTGAAAACGAATGCTATGGGGATGTTTAACGTATAAATTTACTTTATTCATTGTCTGTGTTGTTTTTGCATTAAAAATTGGCTTAAGCTAACGTTTTTTAAAAGACAAGTGCAATTTCCGCGTAACTGCACGTGAGTGCAAATTTGGACTACTTCGTGTCAGAACACTTGAAATTCAAAAGTGAGTTATGCGGTGTGTGCTCGTGAAAAGCTTCAGCTGCTGCTGCACTATATGGCCCTTTTTTGTCAATATGGTTTTTCCTCGTTGAGACACTACAAACAGATATTCAATATTCTACTACTGGTATCCATTTATTCTTCATTCAGACACGTTACTGCTTCATTTAGTAATCAGATATTTTATTTCAATTAAACTGTTTTTTCATTCTTAAACAATAAACGGATGGTTTCTGATATGCATGCTTAATTTAGTATTCATTAATGCCAAATAAATCTTCTGATCATTTGCTAATATAAAACTAAATCTTCTGATTATCTACTAATATTTAAATATATTGTTAGCTTTAAACAATATCTCAATTATAAAGGACACCTGTCATTGCGTTTCCGTTAATATTTTTAGTTTTTGCTGCAATAAATTTCTTTGGGATGCTGTTGCTAAGCTACCAAAACGTAGATGGCATACTCACTGACGTAAATACTGGCAATATATCTTCTTAAAACATTATTTAATCAAAGCTATGAAAGTGCTGAATGCGACGGGGTTTTGTAACGGACAAAATCTTAATAAGATGAACATGCCATGAATAACAAAGTGAATGACAAATGAATAGAAATGGTGGAAAATAGCGCCCGACGAGAGTTGTTCTTGCCATTTTTACATCTTATCAATTGGTATAGCGTTCAGATGCGAATGTCACTCTACCTTTCTACTGATTTTGGCTGAAATATGTTGAAGGCGGAAGAACTAGCCGGTTTGGACCGATAGGGGACTTATAAACTGAAGGGTTGCCATATTACGCCGCCATCATTACGTAACAGTTCATGCGAACCCGGAGGCACTATTTATTTACGCGGAGACATATAATTTAAATGCTGTTCGGCTGCCACTTATGTGCTATTTTTAGCTCAAAAATCTGGCCACCCCATTCTCGCCCTCGATCTATTATCATCTCTCGTGCTTGGCGCTTGGAATTATGGGGGTGAAAGTAGACCGGTCAGGTGATTTGCATATATATAGCTAGGGACCAAAACCCAGGTTATAGGACCCAATCTAGACATGCCGGACAAAAGCACCAAACTTTCCTCAAATGTGTGTTTTATATTTGTATGTATTTTTAAAAGGGTCCCCAAAGGTTCGTGAATTCCTAAATGTATTATGACTATATGCACACCGAATTACCGCACCGCGGATGAAGTCCTGACAAATCAGGAGGGCACCTGCCGAATATCAGTGATAAATTTGAAAAAAATCGAAATCCTGACCACCCTTCAATTGTTGGTATACGATTATGTTGACATTGCAACTGGGACTTCGCTCTCCGCCGGCAAAAATACTATTGCTGGCCATTAACTGTGATTATTTAAACGTATGCCTTAAAATTAAGATTTGAAACATGATCGCCTAAGCTCTGTCAAGAAATACACTAGATCTGCCTATGTATCCTACGTATATATCTATGCAAATCACCTGACCGGACTACTTTTCCCCCATAATTCCAAGTGCCAAACACGAGAGATTATACTAGCGATCGAGTGCGAGAATGACCCGGATGATGTCTATTCGCCACATCACGGTTACAGAGTTATATATATATTTTATCAAATTATATAACCTGCTTTTTCCTTTTACTTACATCTTTTAATTCTAACAGCATTTAAATAATATCAAATAGTTGACAAAATTGCATTGACTCGAAGAACAAAGCGCAGCTGATACATGATCAATTTAATTCCTGGAACCGATAGAAGCCAGCTTGCCGAATGACGTCATATCATAATGCAAAGACGTATATTGACGAAGTATCGTAACGAAAAAACGTATATCAAAGAGACACGTCATATAATTAAATAACGACATCATATAATAACAAACAAAATCATATAATAACATAACGGCATCATATAATGACAGAATCACTTCATATAATGATATAAGGAGCATATATCATGACGCAACCACCTCATATAATGATAGTAACACGTCATATAATTAGATAACGACATCATATAATAACATAACCACATCATATAATGATAAATCGCCTCATATAATGACATAATCATTTGATGTAATAACAGAACCACCGCATATAACGATATATGCACCGCATATAATGCCGCAACTGTCTCATATAGTGATAAAACCACATCATATAATTACATAACCACGTCATATAATATCAGAACCTCATATCATGACAAAACCACTGCATATAACGATCCCAGCACCTCATATGACAAAACCACCGCATATAATGATATCAACAACTCATATCATGACTAAACCACCGCATATAATGATATCAGCACCTCATATCATGACAAAACCACAGCATATAATGATATTAGCACCTCATATCATGACAACACCACCGCATATAAAGATATCAGCACCTCATATCATGACAAAACCACCGAATATAGCGAAATTTTGATCTTAAATCAGCCATGGCGTTCCATACTCTTCCATAGTAAATCAAGCATATTAAAGACCTGTAATAACCTCAAGGACGTTCTTCGACATGTTCGGACATTACACTTCGATACGCCGGACCACCAGGTTTACATTCCCGTCCGACGGATGAGGCTAAGGAAACGTGCCTTGCCCAAGAACACACCGACGAACTCAGTGGCGCGCTGAGGCTTGAACCCATGTCATCTGTTTTTTCAAATCCACTATGATATCAACCGAGCCACGTCAGCGCATGGATGTATATAATTGTAAGATTATGACCTGTTTCCCGGGACCAGGATTTCTTATTCTGTTTATTAATTACCTCAGATAACGAGCCGCTATACAACAATGCATTCATGTAAGAATAATTTCAAACCAACATTACTTTAAGCACCCACATTAAGAGGAATTATTTTCTTCGAGTGTCGAGGGTATAGAAGGGTTTCGAGTAGAGAATTTCGAGTTTCGAGTAGAAAATATCGAGTTTCGAGTAGAGAAATTCGAGTAGAAAGACGAGTTTCGAGTGGAGAATATCGAGTTTCGAGTTGAGAATATCAAGTTCGAGTGGAGAAAATCCGAGTTTTGAGTGAGCGGTAAAGAGGTGGGGACTATTTTCCTTTACTATATACATGTTTAAGACTCTAAATCATGAATATGTGTAACTTTTACTGTTTTAAATAATGAAGCAATTTATAGTAGATAACAAAAGACAATTTTTTTTGTTTAAAAAAGAAACAATGAAGGCATTTATTCGTATTCGATGATCAGTCGAAATAGTCCGGTTATAAACGAGTACACAGATGAGTGCGGAAGCGCCGTCTGGTGGGATACAATGAATCAGTATTTGCAATTCTGAGCCATCTGATTGGTTTAAAAAAGTAGGGTAAACACTAAACACAGGTGCACTCATGCATTTATGGGCGAGGAGTGGGTGGTGGAGGGAGCATTTAGAACGATTGCATTGCACATGTGTAAAACCCGCGTGACAGGCCCGTAGCCAGCCCGAAGCCAATCCCTTACTGTGGAGATCCGATGACACGCACCCTCGGCCACCCACCCACATAACAACATAGTCACATGTAGCTGCAGAAAACAGCGCTTGGTTGTTTCTAGATAAGAACTAGTATGTGTCGGATGACTAAATATTAAAATCTAGTCACAAGATGACATTATCATTTTTTGAGTCGACCTGTTGGCTTTCTCAAGTTTCGAGTTGAAAATATTCGAGTTTCGAGTTGACAATATCGAGTATCGGGTAGGGAAAATCGGGTCTCGAGAAGAGAAAATCGAGTTTTGAGTAGAGAAAATCGAGTTCCGAGTTGACATTATCGAGTTTCGAGTAGAAAACATCGAGTAGAAAATCGAGTCTTGAGTGAAACAAATCGAGTTTTGGGAAGACAAAAGTCATTGTAATAATGGTTATTTATACGGTAATTATATATTAATTTATTTATAAAATATATTTAGTCATTAGTATTTTAACAGTGAAAGAAGTAAATTTTATACTAGTTCATATGCGTTCAGGCTCTTATTGTGTCGCCTGCGTAGCGCAGACACTTAGGGATCACTTTGTCCGTCGTCCGTCTTTCGTCGTCGTCCGTCCTTCAGTTACACTTTAACCTCAACGTAACCTTGGCCATAAATTGCAACGTAATTTACCTATGTTCATGAAACTTCACACACGTATTCATCTCACCTCAAAGAATGTTATTGCACATATCCAATAACTCTGACTTTCATTTTGTTAGACCTATGCTCCATTTTATAAACTTTAACCTGCAACTTAACGTTCGGAAGGCCACACACGGTTCCATAGAACAGCCTTCTAGTTGCTCTCAGACGTCAACATCGTGCATATACTATACAATATAAACAACAGTATTGAACATTGATCGGAATGACCGACATAATTAAATAAATACATTTCAATCTATGTGTGTTTTGATCGAGGTTGGGTTGGGCGATGAGGGGAAGGGGTGGAATCATAAAGATATTATTATTAACACTTACATTTGTCTAATTGAAGAGTATTAAAAAGTATTTTATTTCCGATATTTTACATATAAAGTAATATCAACATATAGATATACGGTAAATATATTATAAAGACAAATCGGTCGGGTAAGAAGTTCTACCAATAGTTCGTAAACGTGCCACATATACAATGCGCATGCCCATAGAAAGTGAATATTCATATCTGATTGCTAAATAGTATTAATATTATAATTAGTATTTAATATTATCAAAGAAGAATACCGCTAGGTATCCTTACGACATTTACCTTCAGTCATACTGGGTGATGAAAACACAGAAAGAAGTATAACAATAACAAGGGGGTAGAGATAGAGTGAAAAAGAAGAAACAATGGAAGGTTGAAATAACTATTGAATACAGTAATGGAAGAGTATATAGAATTTCATTTCCATGGCTTGCATTTCTTCGTGAAAAAAATAAATCAATGTAGCCTTTCATATGTCAATTAGAATGCGTTCACTGTCAAAGGTGAATCTTGACCATAAGATTTGCATGGAAATTGTTTTCAAGTTGGTGCTAATCTATGAATGAAGGGATTTATTTAGTAGTGCACGTGTACACGGCTGGTAATCATTGACGCTACCTCCATTTGGAGGTATACATATGCAAAAGAGCTCCATCGCCATTTCTGAGGTTGTTCAGACACCAAAAATAAAGGTAAACAACTGCTATTTGTTCGTGTGTGTTTTTTACTTAAGCAAATTGAATGTCCCTTACCAAAACGTAGCACAGTGTAACAAGGTGGGATATTAAAAACGAGCCATTGTTATATTTATTAAAATATTGTTATATTTATTAAAATATACATGTTTACATAGAAGAAGAAGCAGAAGAAGAAGAAGAAGAAGAAGAAGAAGAAGAAGAAGAAGAAGAAGAAGAAGAAGAGGAAGAGGAGGAGGCTTGTCCAGTTGGTAGAAGGGTATCAATAAGACAAATGTGATTATCAGATAAAGATGAAATCTCGGCTGCCTTTATAACATCCTTCTTGCTCATATTTGACTGTTTTCTATTGGTAATTTTGGTAATTTTTAAACTTAGATTTCCTCTACTCGAAACTCGATATTCTCTTTTCGAAACTCGATATTCTCCTCTCGAATCTCGATTTTCTCTATTCGAAACTCGATATTTTCCTCTCGAAACTCGATATTCTCTATTCGAAACTCGATATTCTCCTCTGGAAACTCGATTTTCTCTACTCGAAACTCGATTTTCTCTAATCGAAACTCGATATTCTCCTCTCGAATCTCGATATTCTCTATTCAAAACTCGCTATTCTCCTCTCGAAACTAGATATTCTCTATTCGAAACTCGATATTCTCTTCTCGAAACTCGATTTTCTCTACTCGAAACTCGATATTCTCTATTCGAAACTCGATATTTTCCTCTCGAAACTCGATTTTCTCTACTCGAAGCTCAATTTTCTCTACTTGAAACTCAACATTCTCTACTTAAAAATTGTGAAAACTTTGTACACATCTTCATCTAGACTGGCATCAGTCCTTAATAGCATAAACTTTTAACTATTATTATAGAATTCCCTTAGCACTGAAAGAGGCAGATATCTTCGCTTATAACTTGTATGGTCTAATCTGAATATTAAGGACTGGATAAATCCATTCAACGACCGGACAGTCGAGTGGCTGGTAATTTATCATGTTACATCAATGTGGTTAAGCTGATGGCCCTGATGATCAGGGGTAATTAGGTTACAGTTATGCCCTTACAACAAGAGCCATAAAGTTCATGTAATTAAAGCCAGTAAAAAGATCAGTGGAATGTAGCCCCAGAGTGCTAGTTAGACGTAATATAAATATTCACACAAACATGTAAAAAAGATACAGTGGAAAGTAATTAAATACTGTGTACATTATGTAAAGAAAATATTCTGAATTCAAAGACTCGCTTGAAATTCTTTCATAATAATGCAAAAAACACACCCCATTGTCTTTTGATTGAACGACTTCTCAATAAAAATGTATCAAAATATAACTTCACAGATCATAATTATTTGTCAGACTTGCAGCTTTCTGTTGATTTTCTCTAATATATTCATATTTTAATTGTTTAAACTGCCATAGTATCGAGCTGAAAACACATAATTGCTACACCTTGGCTTGTATGCTTCCACTACAATTATTTCATTTTCTATAGTTTACATTGAAAATGTAGATTAACAAACCAGTATAGAAATAAACACGGAAAAGGGGATCCCTTGGAAGCAACAAACACAAACCAGAGATAAAAGTAGCATACTCGGTTTTATTGAGTCTGTTTGTGAGAGGTAATGTAGAGTGCAACACAATACCTCTCACGCCTCCTAGCACCGGCTTAAGATATTCTACTTTAAAGTCACAAAAACTGGGCTTGATGATCCCAAAGCACCAGTAAGTAATACACTACTGCTTTGTATTAAAGTCCTCGCACTTAATATCGTTCGACATGACAGTAATTGTAAATTTATAAATATTACAAAATTAATTGAATTGAATGTTGTTTAACGGCTCATCAACACAGTATAGGTTATTTAGAGCCGCCCAGAGAGAGGGGAAGGATACATAGGAATCCGGGAACCGTGCCCTACTCTTATTATCGAATAGATTCCTATGGTACTTTAACGTGTGTGCATGTGCTTTTTGTCCGCACGGCGCTTTTTTTCCGCCGCGCTTTTTGTCCACACAAAATTTGAAAAAGTGACGCTTTTTGTCCGCGCGGCGCTTTTTGTCCACAGAAAAAAATGATGCTTTTTGTCCGCATGGCGCTTTTTGTCCGCACACAATTTGAAAAAGTGACGCTTTTTGTCCGCGTGGCCCTTTTTGTCCGCACAAAGAAATTAAAAAATGATGCCTTTTGTCCGCGCGGCGCTTTCTGTCCCGACAAAATTTGAAAAAGTGACGCTTTTTGTCCGCGCGGCGCTTTTTGTCCGCACAAAATCTGAAAAAGTGACGCCTTTTGTCCGCGCGGCACTTTTTGTCCACATAAATTCAGAAAAGTAACGCTTTTTGTCCGCTTGTAGCACTTGACAAAACTTGTCAAAACTTGACCTGCCAATATCCATAATACATATTTCGAGCCTATTGTATTTGGAGCGGGAGATATTTTGTATAGGTAACTTAGCCATACATTTTCATGAGCAAAGTGTGATACTCGACTTTTCTTCAGATAATGAGGCCCATCCAATAAAGCATTTGTGACCAGTACTAATAATAACACATTAAAGAAGTTTGTATATTTATTGTGTTGGGCTCTGATTTTTGGTCTTAAACAATTAAGAAATACCAGATAAGTTTGTTAAGGAGAGAAAATTCGTTTGGTGTGTCTGTCCTTTCGATCGTCTGTATGTTCATCCCAAAATGATGCATTTCCAACGAATCCGTCTGATTCCCACGGATTGTTTCGATTGTTACTTAAACAGGATGATTTGGTATGTATAGAGATCACTCAGAAACAGCTTTGTCAGTTTGGACCAAATTTCACATGGAATATCCTCAGGTCAATAGTTTTCAAAATTATTAAAATACGAGTAAGATGATCGCAATATTGAAGATGACCAAGTTAGAAACCTTCTCAAGAATCACGAAACATAGTTCAAATGTTTATTATTGATGCACAGCATGTAGACCATGAAGCTGATCACATGAAGTACCAAGTGTCAAAGACAATGAGTTTAAACTTTATATATTAGGAGTTTGATGTCATTCATAAACCACGCAGCATATTTAGGGCAAAACTAATCGCGTGGGAAACCCCACATTTCGGGAATATTAATTAAATAATATACGAGAACGTTGTTATTTATTTACAGTTATATCAATTAGCAAAGGAATCGCACATAATAGAAACAAAGAAAGAGACGAAAAAAAGCTTACGTTAATTGAAAGAAAAATTGTTCTGACTAGAATCAAAATGGCCGACCTAGTAAGGTGAAATAGGAGACTATATTTACATCGACCAACAACGTATATACTGTATGACTAAAATAAAACGAATACAACCTAATCGAAGATAAAATCATGAGCAACAGGAATATGACAAAAAGAATTGATAGATCATGCGAGTATGATTGCAATGAATGAGTATTATTTTATTTTTTAATTTGTCTAATTGTATTATTTATAGTCTAATTTAAAATACAATATCTGGCTTTCAAGTTGACGAAAAAAATAATCTGGCCAGTGTACTAGGCGAAATAGATATCCCGGCTTTAACGAAATGCAAAAAAATTTATTCCAGCAAAATGGAAAATCCCAGGCCCACCTCAGAAATCAAAATGGTCGGTCCCTTAGAGGATACATCCTGGCAGGGATTTTTTATTATCACGATCAACAAGGCTTATGCGATAGCATTTCGTCTGGCGTCGTGGGCGTTGGCGTCCGTCAGCAGCAGTGTCTCAGATACCGCTCAATCGAATTTTACTCAAATTTCACGTGCATACTCAAGAGTGGGCTGGTACCCGACATGAGACATTTTGTGTCGAACCGACAGTCAAGATGGTAGCCGTTGCTAAATATAGCCAACAGTGAAAAAAAAATCTTCAGAACGGCAAGATAGATTTTGATAATACTTCTTTTTAGAAGTGATCGCTAGCTACTAAACTATCACGTTTTATTTTTGTCTTTATAAAATCAAAAGTTGCTGTGCCCCGGGGTGTGGGGAGTGTCCGAAGTTTGTATATGGAGATTTTGCACATTTTACATATATTTATATAGGCGAACACGTTATTAAACAATATCTCCAAAACCACAAGTTGTAGAGTTCTCATATGTTACATTTTAAATCGGTTTATGGCCCTCTGCCAAGTTTATTCAAATGGTGAGCCTGGGGTCAAGTCTAGCCGCGCCCCGGTAGTCACAGTTTTAGATAGCGTTATAAGGGAGAATATTCTAAAAACAATATTCTTCTCTGAAACTACACAGCCAGAAGTTTAATATTATATTTTCATCTTCCAGCTTTTGCTTCGACCCGGGGATCACATGTTCTATATAGACTTATACAGGGAAAACTTAAACCATATTCTTCTCCGAAACCATAAGGTATAGAATTCTCGTGTATGCAGCATAAACGTATGGTCCTCTACCAAGTTTGTTCAAATGGGGTCAAGTTATATGTAGAGTTATAAAGGAACATTCTTAAAGTTAATCTTCTCTGAAACTACATGTGCTGGAGATCTAATATTTTGCATATGTTAAGCTAATGTTCCTCTATCAAGTTTGTTTAAATCGAGACAATGGGGTCAAATTTAGCCCCACCCAGGGATCACATGTCTTACATAGACTCATATATGGAAGAAAGTATTCTTTGAAACCAGTAATATATTACTGAGCATTAAAATACGACTATAACCATCCAACTAGCATCGACCCCTGGGTTCGTTCCCACCTCTGGGAACATAGTCCCTGGATCATAACTTAGAAACCGTTGACATTTACAACGATACCACCAGTATCGGCCCTGGTGTCTATCCCCAAACCGTTGAGATCCCCACCAAAACCCACACTATAATCAAATACACACTTACTGGGCATGAACAGACAGATACAACGATACACTTCATGGTGTTAATATGCATGAACCATGTGCTCTTTCTTTATTGGTAAATTCGTTTATTCTGATTGGTTAAAGCCAAAGTCAAGGCGATCCTACTATGGCATTGGAGTTTATCTAACCAGGCGAATATAATATTCTCTTTAGTAACGTTAAGTCATAGCAGCTATGTTTCACATGTAAGTTTCCATCGCGTTACTGTAACGCAAGGAATGTGATCTAATAGCGGCCAGGACTTCGGTTTAATTCATAATATAATACAAATCTGTGGTAGACAGTTATGTTTTATTGAGAGTTGGAACAGTACATTGTATTTAAGAACAATATACACTTGTTTAAAGTAAAACATTTAAAAATATTGGACAATGATGAAGACTTTCCGTGTAAAGCTATGCCAATAATGGACTTTATTTGGTTGAACAGATATACTTGTAGTAGCAAGACATTGTAAATATGTTGCTTCTGAGATAACTTAGTATATAAATACTTTTTTGTGATTGTATTATATATAGATTTCACAATGAAGCTTGTAAATCTATTTATATTATTGGGAATTTTGTGTTTATCGGTAAGAAGAAAAAATGCTTCTGCAGGTGTTGCACAGACAGGTAAACAAGATGGAACTACTACTGGAATTGTTACACAGGACGCGATTGTCACTAGTGTTTCAGAGGATATAGCTGTCACCACTACAACAGGTAATAGTGTGCGCAACGATATCACAACTGATAAATATGAAGAAAACGTTACGCACGATATTACCACATATAAAATGAATGGCGAACAAAATGAAGAGATCACCGAATCTGAATTTACCGATGTTGACAAATATATAACAACGACCAATGATATTGCTGAACACAGTGTTTCTACATTATCAGAAGAAGCTATAAACAACGCGTCCATTGTTGACAATAGTACACAAGACACCCAGATGACAAACAAAAATACAATATATACTGATGCAATAGATGATGCCACCACTGAAGGTACTAAAGCATACAACGATATTACCACGACGGAACGCACTGGACAAGATTATACAACTGTAGCCGCCAGTGGCAGTAGTGACGTTTTCACAACATCTGGAACAAGTGATGTATATAGCTCGACCATCTCGACCGTACTTGACTATACTGTCATTACCAAATACTCGTATATGTGGACCGGCATCGTGAAAAAGTTTGTTGACGAATTTCGCACAGTATGTCCATTTACTGACCTTTGCAAAACATCAAGTAATGTCACGTTCTCAGCAACGGTCAATGTATCGCCATGTTGTAACACTTGCAAATGTTCTGACAACTGTGAGGCAGAGTGTTGTCCTGATAAAGCTGACAGATTCCTTAACCAACATGAGATACTTGACATAGTTACCGACTGTATATACCTCCAGTATATCCCAGACTATAAAAGTAGCAAAAGACCTACTAAAATCCCCGTAAAAGTGGTCACAAGATGTCCGGTACAGTATCCGGAATCGATTATTAAAAACAGATGTCTTAGAGATGTATACGATTTTGATTTTCGAGAAAGCTTGTCAGGCTTTATGACAGTTTCGTCGATCGTATCACAAAAAACGTACAAAAACATGTATTGTGCTATTTGTCATCGCGAAAACGTTTCTGATTTGATTTTCTGGGAATCGAACTTGAGATGTGCTAAAAATACTGCATTAGTTATAAGCAATTTAACAGATATTCATTCAAAAGTCAGAGGTCGTGAGGATTGCAACATTGTTTTCAAAGAACCGAGCAGTATACATCGTTTACCTCAAAAGTGTGAGCCGTTAATCGAAAGATGCAACGTAACCGGGGAATGGGCGGAATATGACCTCACACTAGAAACTGCCTGTATGTCATATACATCTATATACACGGTTTATAAAAACGTCCACTGCTTCTTATGCAATGGAAACAATGCTGCCGACATCAAGCACACATGTAAGGAGGACCATTCAACTCCATCAAACGTTCACAGTTCCTTTGTAAGTTTGTTTGATTTTAACAATCTGGATGGGGCCGATATTCCGGATAGAGACTTGGATGTGCTGGAAACAAAATGTCCAACTTACAGCAAATACGATAAAATACAGGTAAGTAACAAGAATATTGTAATCGCAACCATGTCATTTTAAACTGCCATAGTATCGAGCTGAAAACACATAATTGCTACACCTTGGCTTGTATGCTTCCACTACAATTATTTCATTTTCTATAGTTTACATTGAAAATGTAGATTAACAAACCAGTATAGAAATAAACACGGAAAAGGGGATCCCTTGGAAGCAACAAACACAAACCAGAGATAAAAGTAGCATACTCGGTTTTATTGAGTCTGTTTGTGAGAGGTAATGTAGAGTGCAACACAATACCTCTCACGCCTCCTAGCACCGGCTTAAGATATTCTACTTTAAAGTCACAAAAACTGGGCTTGATGATCCCAAAGCACCAGTAAGTAATACACTACTGCTTTGTATTAGAGTCCTCGCACTTAATATCGTTCGACATGACAGTAATTGTAAATTTATAAATATTACAAAATTAATTGAATTGAATGTTGTTTAACGGCTCATCAACACAGTATAGGTTATTTAGAGCCGCCCAGAGAGAGGGGAAGGATACATAGGAATCCGGGAACCGTGCCCTACTCTTATTATCGAATAGATTCCTATGGTACTTTAACGTGTGTGCATGTGCTTTTTGTCCGCACGGCGCTTTTTTTCCGCCGCGCTTTTTGTCCACACAAAATTTGAAAAAGTGACGCTTTTTGTCCGCGCGGCGCTTTTTGTCCACAGAAAAAAATGATGCTTTTTGTCCGCATGGCGCTTTTTGTCCGCACACAATTTGAAAAAGTGACGCTTTTTGTCCGCGTGGCCCTTTTTGTCCGCACAAAGAAATTAAAAAATGATGCCTTTTGTCCGCGCGGCGCTTTCTGTCCCGACAAAATTTGAAAAAGTGACGCTTTTTGTCCGCGCGGCGCTTTTTGTCCGCACAAAATCTGAAAAAGTGACGCCTTTTGTCCGCGCGGCACTTTTTGTCCACATAAATTCAGAAAAAGTAACGCTTTTTGTCCGCTTGTAGCACTTGACAAAACTTGTCAAAACTTGACCTGCCAATATCCATAATACATATTTCGAGCCTATTGTATTTGGAGCGGGAGATATTTTGTATAGGTAACTTAGCCATACATTTTCATGAGCAAAGTGTGATACTCGACTTTTCTTCAGATAATGAGGCCCATCCAATAAAGCATTTGTGACCAGTACTAATAATAACACATTAAAGAAGTTTGTATATTTATTGTGTTGGGCTCTGATTTTTGGTCTTAAACAATTAAGAAATACCAGATAAGTTTGTTAAGGAGAGAAAATTCGTTTGGTGTGTCTGTCCTTTCGATCGTCTGTATGTTCATCCCAAAATGATGCATTTCCAACGAATCCGTCTGATTCCCACGGATTGTTTCGATTGTTACTTAAACAGGATGATTTGGTATGTATAGAGATCACTCAGAAACAGCTTTGTCAGTTTGGACCAAATTTCACATGGAATATCCTCAGGTCAATAGTTTTCAAAATTATTAAAATACGAGTAAGATGATCGCAATATTGAAGATGACCAAGTTAGAAACCTTCTCAAGAATCACGAAACATAGTTCAAATGTTTATTATTGATGCACAGCATGTAGACCATGAAGCTGATCACATGAAGTACCAAGTGTCAAAGACAATGAGTTTAAACTTTATATATTAGGAGTTTGATGTCATTCATAAACCACGCAGCATATTTAGGGCAAAACTAATCGCGTGGGAAACCCCACATTTCGGGAATATTAATTAAATAATATACGAGAACGTTGTTATTTATTTACAGTTATATCAATTAGCAAAGGAATCGCACATAATAGAAACAAAGAAAGAGACGAAAAAAAGCTTACGTTAATTGAAAGAAAAATTGTTCTGACTAGAATCAAAATGGCCGACCTAGTAAGGTGAAATAGGAGACTATATTTACATCGACCAACAACGTATATACTGTATGACTAAAATAAAACGAATACAACCTAATCGAAGATAAAATCATGAGCAACAGGAATATGACAAAAAGAATTGATAGATCATGCGAGTATGATTGCAATGAATTTAAATTGTTAACATAAGCTAAAGCACAGTACCTCGATGTGAATCCGACATGACGGTGTAGATCTACGAACACTGCCCCGTGAAATTTACTCCCTAAGTTCAAAACGCTAATTTTGTGTCATACAATAACCGTTGACTATAACAGATATTATAGTCAGTATTATTGATCACATCATGTAGACCATCAAGCTGATCAAATGAAGTACCAAGTGTCAAAGACAATGAGTTTAAACTTTATATATTAGGAGTTTGCATATTTTATATATATACTTATAAAAGCAGAAAATTGAAACCTCTCTTCTCTAAAAGTACAAAAGCTAGAGGCTCGTTATTATGCAGTTAGCATTGGTTTATAGTACGCTATCAAGTTTGTTTAGAAGGTGATCATGTGTTCAAATTAAGCCTTAAACCAGGGGTCGCGTGTTTTACGGGGTTGTAGCACTATTCTGGAACTAGATTAATTTAAACGGACTTTAAAAACAATGGAAAGGTTGGAATAATTATCAAAATATCCTAATAAATACAGGAGATATGATCTTTTAAAACACTTAAAAATTCTCAAATGAAGGCATCCATCTCGGATTGATGACGTCATTGCAGCTTTTTACCATTCATTGCATATGAATTGATACATATCATTTAAAACAAAAAATATCACTGGAAAGAGCATATACAGTATTCATATTTTGCTTTATAGATATTTTTTAATACTTTTATTTGCTTTAAACACAGTTTATTTTCTATTTTTCTTATATGAAAAAAGGCGTGATAATGTCATTCAAAAATGGCTCCTTCATAGGAGTTTTTTTACACTTCTTCAAAAGGTCAAATCTCCTATATTTATTAAGATATTTTGTAATTCTTTCAGCTTTTGCCACTGGTTTTAAAGCCTTTTAAATTAATCTAGTTCCAGAATGTGCACCAACCCCTTTAAGCTTTTGATCCATTACTTAATTTGTTCAAATGGTGACACTTACGCGCCTCACCAGACGGTGACAGTTTTATATAGAATTTTATAGAATCATTCATTCTTAAATAGCATCTGAAGCTACGACAGTCAGAGTTATACTACTTAGCTTGTATTATAAGCTTATGTACTTTACCAAATTTGATGAAATTTCCGCAGGGGTACCAGTTTAAAATAAAGTTATATTAAAAAAAACTTTCAAATCGCCTTCTGAATTTACGGACAAAAGTAAGACGGTGAGATATTTAGGGTCATTACTCCCTCTTTTTGTTATGTTAGTACAACATACTGTGTTGTTATGTCTCTCATAATATTTTATCATTAATTTTCTTATTTCAATTCTTTGTTTAAATATATATCATATATTTTAATGGGAATCAGAATGGCCAAGTTGTTTAAATCGTTTTTAACAAAGTTACCATGAAAATGGAATTGCAATGATGTAACAGACTTTTATTGTAATTATATTAGTTTATAATGCATAGTTTATGCATTGTTCTATTTTTTAACATATTTTGTTTAATTATTTGTAATTTTCTGTACCATCTTCTTTATATAACTCTCATCCAAAAGGACCATTATATTCAAGTTACTTGACTTACTGAGTGAAAACCACATTACCTTGTTTTCTCAGTAAATGTCGACATCGTTGATAAAAACAAAAATCAAAAACGCTTTTAAAATTGTATTTGGTTAAGTGTGTTTTTCAAGAGACTTAAACAGTATTCCATGGTCAATGTAAGTTAACTAGTATTTTATTGTTTCTTAATGAAACCATCTTGACAAATGATTGTAATTAAATGTTAACATTCAACACGAAGGAAACGTTTTCTTAGCGTCGGAAGTAAAACATTTTATACTTTTGAACAACTGGGCCATTATTTTGTGATTGTGTTTTATACACTTGATTGTTTTATGCACATCAAAACCAAACAGGTTTTACATATGTATATGTATTTTATATACGTATAGTGTTGTTTTTCACAATATAGTTGTTCATTTGTTAACTAGTTGGTATTTCATGGCTGTTTATTAGGCCGATTCCAAATATTAATAACATATATATTATTGTAAACAAGATAGTATTTTAGGTGTGGCAACTACATGTTATATTTATAGCATCAGACCAGTCGCTCGATGTTGACGTCAATTGACGTAACTTGATGTCGCGTTGATTTCGCGTTAATATTACGTTAATTTACGTCGATTTGTGTGCGTTGCTTCATGATATGGCTTAAATGGTCATTGAGATGCTATGCCGATCTGTTTATGTGGCATATCTAAAAAAACATACATCTGTATACTCAAGTAAGTGTATTGTTGTCAATAATAATGATTTTACTCGTTTTTATGTTTTTGTCGTCATTGCATCGCGACTAGATATGGAATTATAGAAAATATTATACCATAATTAAGCAAATTTGAACATAAATAATACTATAAAAAAACTCACTGACTTTGAACTACTTCATGATACCAATTACATATCGTTGTTGTAATAGTGTCGGAATTGTTTACATTTCTTTACTCAATGTATATTTGTTATCATTTTACGCTTTGACGTGACGTAAATTTTCTAGGCGTTTCGTTTCCACTGGAATAAAATTTATTTGCTACATACATTTACAGAATTATTCAATTACTTTACTCATGTAAAATTTGAGCAAATACAATCTTACCCCTTTTGTAACATTCTAACTATAGAAATTAAAAACAAAATAACCGGACATCCGTAAAAATCCGTCTATTTGATTTTACTTCATGCACACAACGTTTTGGCGGAAACATCATGTTCTTGAAATGAGAACTTATCTTTTTGATTTCGTGCATCGGCCAAATTGGTTACATCTTACCTCGCATTTGTGTGAGAGTGCAGTATTAATCGCACAAGAGAAAAAAAAATTCTATAAATGATTTGTACCATAGCCATTCAAAAACATTAGAGCGATGGTACACATGTTATATATGCAATTGCACATTTAGTTGTTGTTTACAATATAAATTTAAAAAAATACATAAATGTGTCGCTTGAACCAACAAATAACTACACATTCCGGACACATGAATAAAAACTTCCGATGTTTTAGTTTAAATTGTATTATTTATTTTAATTATAATAGCTGATGTCAGTCACTAGAAACATAACTCATTTAGAGCAAAGGAATCTCTTACTACAGTTATAGCCCCATTGTTACGT
>JAWPHD010011482.1:0-83509 GCA_037043455.1 Cyrtodaria siliqua
TTTTAAGAACTTCTATATCGCTTTGTTGATGCTTTCCTTCACGTAATCTGTTCAAAATCTCTGCAAATTCCTTGTCATCTTTTTGTCTCATGATTTCGTCAAGTTCATGCATTGCAAATAATTCCTGCCACAAATTTGTTGCAAGAGGACCAAAGTTGTTTTTTAAGTTTTCAAAAATCCATCCATCCATAACAGGCTTCAATTGAAACAAGTCGCCAATCAGAATCATGTGAACACCGCCAAAAAATAAAGTTGAACCTTTAATTTGTTGAAGCCTGTGATTGATTAGCATCAGCATGTTGTGTCCAACCATTGAAACTTCGTCAATCATTACAACAGCGAGATCTCTGTATATGGTTCGCAAGGTGTTAAGTGTGTCACTATCTAATGGTTTGATGCAGTAGCCTTGACTAGCAGGGATACGAAATGCTGAGTGGATAGTCATGCCACTTATGTGAAAAGCAGCTTTTCCAGTAGGTGCACACAAAAGTACTTTGCATACATCAGGATTGTCACCTGCCGAAGTAGACAAATGTCGCAACAATGCTTCATGTAAAGCCGAGACAACTACTGATTTTCCAACACCTGCACCACCAGATAGAAATACATGCAAAGGCTCCAGGTTTTGTTTGACACTTTGCAGAACATGCTGGAAGAACTCGTGTTGCTTTCTATTTAGCGAATGTACAAGGGATCTATAATTTGCATCAGACATTCTTTTTGTATTAACAGTAATATTTACCAGTGCTACTGAACTACCAATATCATTTCCTAAGTCATACTGACGTTGTACTTCTGGACGATCTGGATCAAAATAAACAAACTGCTCACTTGCCACTGAACCTGTCTGCAGATCATCGGATTCTCTTTGCTCATTGCTTGGTGCTATTTCATCGAAGTTCAAGTCATCAGCAGCCCTTTTCATTGCCTCATTTAACTGATCAACATTTTTCTCATATTCTTTGACTTTAAAGTCTATGAAATTCTTCAAAGCAAAGTAATGATCTTCATAAGAATTATGTGCACCTAAAACATCTTCACTCTCATTACGCCATGGATGAAATAATAACAGTTTTTCTCTGTAATAGTTTTCTGGATCCACTTTTAGTGAATAACGAACATAACGTAATACTTTAGGTTTTTTTCTGGATTTAATTCTGATGCCACTTTTCAACGTGATTTGTATTCCTTCCTCAACTAACATGTCTGGATGAATTTCTTCAGGCTCATTTCTTTCATCATCATTATGCTCATTTTCTTCATGAAACATGTCATCAGATGCTGGATATATGATTTCAAGTTGCGATACATAATCAGCAAGACACCAATGTTCAAGTTGCTTTGGCCTTTTTGAATACCTTTTAATTATATTGTCTGCCTCGATTTCTGTTGAATTTTCAGCCATTTTTTCCAACGCTTCCCTTGATTTCAAAAGGAATGTACGTTTGTCAGGTGGTGAAGTGTTTATGAATACTACATCTCTTGTAGCTTTGGTCATTGGAAGTTGTAAAACAAGGTAGCATGCTTCCTGTGCACTAATTTCAACACTATTCAAAAATTTGTTACCAATATGTCTTACTTGCTTCTTTAAATCCATATTTCCTTTTCTTGCTTCTTTACATGCTTCATTCATAAGGATGCTCATTCCTCTTTGGGCTTTACTGATGTATGATACTATGTATACAGCACATCCATACGGATCCAAAACAAACTGAAGATCATGATTGGCTCCCCAAGCTCTCAGAATGGGTTTCATGTAGGCATTTATTCTCACCTCAGAAAGATTCCTTTTCAAAAACACTTTTGGTCCATCTAATGAACTTTGAACAGCTTTAAGATAATCTTCGTCATCTGTGTTCAGTTGTTTTAAGAATTGCTCAAACGATAAATCATATTCTTTTATCTCATTCAACTTTTGTTGGATTGAAAGAAACAGTTCTTTGTACTTTTTGGTGTCAGCTTGATCTGCAATAAGTGGTTCCAGAATAACTGTTTTTTTCATTGGTGGAATTGGAAATCCAAATCTACAAATTGCTTTTTCCTTTTTTCTGCATGATCGTGAATGTTTGTGTACTTGAAAGTCAACAAGTGGGTCATCAATGTTTGAACACGAAACATACTGATCAATGAATGATACCACTTCTTCATCTGTGTGTGTTTCATATTGTGGAGCATCTTCAATCCAAAGAAGCATGTGAATATGTGGAGACCCTCTCTGTTGGAATTCAACACGGTAAAAGTAATCTTTGACTTTTCCCAAAGGTTCATGATTGCTTTTAAGTACAGTTCCTATGAACTCCTGTACACGGTGGTCAAAGTATCTAACACATGTCACTGGATCAGTTTGAACAAGCTTGGTTTTGTCAGCCCAAGTCATTTTCGCAACATCGTCATCATTAAGAGTTTTACCACTATTAAGTTTTGCTAAAATGTTCAGCAAATCAACCCATCGTGTATCTGCAGAGGACAACGAAGTAAACCATGTAGGCAAACCTAATTGGCGTATCATAGCAAAAACATCTTTCTTCCGAGCTTCCAAGTATGGTGGCGAACTCCTCAAAGTTCGAAAAATATAAAAGCCTTCATCAAGATTTACTAAGTTTTCCCGACATTCTGGCCTTAAAACCTGTGATACTGTAAGTTTTTTGCCTTCTGTTTTACATCTTCTTAAAGCTAGATGCACTTTGTCTGAAACTTGTTTCAGTTGCAGTTTTTTCATTTTGAAGAAAACATTTGGAACATTTGATGCCACCCTTCTGTCAACATGGCGAAGTTCCATTTTGCATATGTCACTATAATGAACAGGAACAGATCTGTCTTCATTTTCAGGTCTCTTTTGACCACAAAATATTGATGGAAATGATAAATACTCAGCATTGGTATCTTGATATAAGCTTATGGGTATTTGTCCTTCGCCAGGTGCAAATGTGTAAATAGTGTCAGTCGTTGGATCAGCCGAGTCAATAATTGTATCACTATTACCAACAACTTTTTCATTTTCATCAATTTCACTAAAATGATCAGATTCATAGTCATTTTCGTTTTTGCTCGTTACGTTTTCTGTTGTTTGAGTAACATCATCTGTAGGAGGGAATTCGTCCATATTAGTTCTTCCAAAAAACTCTTGCACTGTTTCTGAGCAATTTTCAGTTGTGTTTTGCAACCAGTTTTCATCAATATGGATACCAGAATTTTTGTACAAGTCACTATAGTTCATCAACCAATGAAGAGCGCTGACAACTTGTAATGGACGTACATTTTCAGTAAAGTCACACTTCTTGTATGAAAGTTTCTTTTTTAGTCTCACTGGCACAGTTACTTGTGTATCAAAAGCTCGAGGTAAACTTTCAATGACAGGCTGGATATCAACTGGCACATTAACAACATTTCCTTTCACAGATAGCTGCCCACCTCTAGGAAGTTCTCTAATTTGCATGAATGGAATTCTTAATGCAACAAGCCTCTCTTCTAACTGATGTAACTCAAGTTCTTTAGGCTTAATTGGAAATGTGTTTTTGTTGGCAACTGAAAGACTTGGGGTTTTATTTTTCTTTAAGTTGTTAGAACAGCTTTTACATATCCACTCTTTATCATCCACAGATAAGTATTTTGTGAAATGCTGCTGTACAAATGATCGATCAAGATGGTTAGCAACTGTGCTTGCAGATTCTACAGAATGTTTAAACCATGTCTGGTGACAACAGGTGCAGACATAGACAGGTCCAGTGGAAATCGTTTGTTTGAATTTCGAAATACATTCATTTAGTTCAGAACCATATTTTCTTGCTTCTCGCAAATTCTTTTCATTTGCTTGAAAATCTGCCTTTTTTCGCTTTTCTCGTAAAGACTGATTCTCTCTGGACTTTTCCTGTATTGTAAAAGATATAAAAGACCTAGATAAACGCTTTTTCTCGCATGCAATAGCTTTGTAGTATGCATTATTTCGTTTCTTTTGTTTCGATTTCAATTCAAGTTCAGCTTCATGATTCCTTTTTAGAGGATCTTCGCGCAATATTCGTCTCTTCATTTTTTCTGCTGACTTTACAATTGGATCTTTTCTGGCTTTCCGTTTACTCTCTAGCTCTTGATTCTTTTCTTTTGCTCTAATTAAAGGATCTTGACGTAGTTCCTGTCTCTTCGTTTTTTCTGCTGACTTTACAATAGGATCTTTTCTGGCTTTCCGTCTACTCTCTAGCTCTTGATTCTTTTCTTTTGCTCTAATTAAAGGATCTTGACGTAGTTCCTGTCTCTTCGTTTTTTCTGCTGACTTTACAATAGGATCTTTTCTGGCTTTCCGTTTACTCTCTAGCTCTTGATTCTTTTCTTTTGTTCTAATTAAAGGATCTTTTCTGGCTTTCCGTTTACTCTCTAGCTCTTGATTCTTTTCTTTTGCTCTAATTAAAGGATCTTGACGTAGTTCCTGTCTCTTCGTTTTTTCAGCTGACTTTACAATAGGATCTTTTCTGGCTTTCCGTTTACTCTCTAGCTCTTGATTCTTTTCTTTTGCTCTAATTAAAGGATCTTGACGTAGTTCCTGTCTCTTCGTTTTTTCTGCTGACTTTACAATAGGATCTTTTCTGGCTTTCCGTTTACTCTCTAGCTCTTGATTCTTTTCTTTTGTTCTAATTAAAGGATCTTTTCTGGCTTTCCGTTTACTCTCTAGCTCTTGATTCTTTTCTTTTGCTCTTATTAAAGGATCTTGACGTAGTTCCTGTCTCTTCGTTTTTTCTGCTGACTTTACAATAGGATCTTTTCTGGCTTTCCGTTTATTCTGTAGCTCTTGATTCTTTTCTTTTGTTCTAATTAAAGGATCTTTTCTGGCTTTCCGTTTACTCTTTAGCTCGAGATTCTTTTCTTTTGCTCTAATTAAAGGATCTTGTCTTCGTTTTCTCATGTAGGTTTTCATGTAAGACCTTTTGTCTTTGCTTGAATGCCTGTCAATATCAGAAGTATGTTTTCTTAAGGCCTTACTTTCTTGGTCTTGGAAGTAATTATCTAAGAGATTTGTTTGATCTGCAGAAATATCCGGACTGTGACTACCATTCCTTCTGTATTTCTTGCATGATACTGTTTTCCAATCAGATATGACTGTAGGGCAAAGACCTTCATTGTGTGTATGTACACCAGAATCCATCATTGTGAAATGCAACGGCAATATATCAAACTGTGTACACATGTCAATGTTCATGGTTCCATAAAATACATACATGTATGCAACCAAATCTTCCAAGCAATCAAAGGACAAAAAAATGGATGTACCATCAGGTGCAGATAAGCCATCTTGTCCATGTGAATGTGAATCAAAAAAGTGATACTGCTCAGTGGTTATATATACTGCGGAGCATAGGCCTCTTATTATAACTAGCATTTGATTTGATATCTGTAATGCTAAATACAGTGACTGATGAAGAGTGGGCAAATTGGAAGTCTCGCATTGTTGAACAGCTATACCAGATATAACATCAGATTTCAAAACATATAGATTTGTATTAAAGACATTGACCTCGGATGGGATTTCTTCAAAACTTAACAGGTTGCTTTGCAGCATTCCTTTCCCATGCAATTCAGAAATAATCTTCTTGTACAAAGTATCACCTTCAATAAGTACATTGTCAAGCATTGCCTGTGAATCCATCACTGTATTCTGTCCATATATCAGAGCACACAAAGAAATGGCGACACACTGACTACCACGTGATTGTGGACTAAATATATCATCTCCTTGGTGAAACGATCCACGAATGAAATTCTTTGAACCAAACGGATTCATTGTAATGGGTGTAGCTATGAACATGAAATCAGTTGACTGTTCAGTTGGTTTAATCTGATCAAAAGAAATTGAGTCAAATCTTGGTTGCTGTACAGTATGATGTGTGTATTCAGTATCAATCGGAGATCCATGAGCATTATCAAGCATACATTCAGGTAATATATGTGGTTTGTTCTCAAGCAAACTTTCAGCAGAACTACATGGCAAACAATCAAGCGAAGTATATAGAACAGATGGCCCAGAGGGCTTAAAGAGGTGGGCTTTGACCTCCATCTGTTTATCAGCGCCCAAGACAGATGGCCGAAAAGGCTTATAGAGGTGGGCTTTGACCTCCATCTGTTTATCAGCGCCCAAACCAGATTCCGCAGGATGTACAAGACTGCTGCCTGGAACACCACCATCAAGGATCTCATCTCTGGCCACTCTCCTGAACGTCATTCCCAACCGATTGGATGAACTCCTCTGAGTGCCTGACTTCCTCTTCAACTTAGGCATTCTTCTGGAAATACAATAAAACAAAACATGCACTTTACTATGAAATCACTTAAAGCAAAATAAATTGCTTAGAAACTCTACATTTGAAGAATCAAATATAATAGCACAAAATGGGTTTTCAAATTTAGCTCAGTCGGTAGCGTTCCTGAATTCAAGTACAGGGGTTGCTGGTTCAAACCACGGCTAGGTCAACATTCTTTCCGACGTTTAATGAAAGTCATTGTAACCAGATTCATTCGTCTCTCACCACTGGACATTGCTTAACTGGCTTAGAAAGAATGGTGTGTGGTACTGGCGACGTAATACCAGGATACATGGATAGGTGCACTGATCGCCATGATATAACTGAAATACTGTTGAAAACGGTGTTAAAACCCATTCATTCTTAATAAAGAATCAAAGGAATTAAGGATTTCATCACCTGAATGGGGCGAAATATGTTTTTGACAATTAGGGTCAGATAACTCTAGACATACTGGCTGATTTTACTCATTTACTATAGAGCTTGATTTTTCATTTATATAAATATGTTGTACATGTTTGAAACAATCAGATTGAAACTATGGACTGAATTGGCTAAATAAGACAAACTATGTAATTTCTAATCAGAATGAGTTTTAACACCGTTTTTAAGGGTATTTCAGTTATATCACGGCAGTCAGTGCACCTATCTATGTATCCTGGTACAACATTTTTTTCAAACCATTGACTGCTTTTCCACATGAATATTGTTCAGTGGTGAGAGACGAATGAATCTGGTCACAAGGACTTTCATTAAACGTCGGAAAGGATGTTGGCCAAGCCGGGGTTTGAACTAGCAACCCCTGTACTCAACAAGTCGGCGGCACTACCGACTGAGCTATCCGGGCTCGGAGACAGATTATAACTCTGGACATGTAGTATTGGATCTCTAGTTAATGAACACCACCTGTACAATTTTGATCAAAACTATGATGCCTCTGCAGCAGACAATTGTTTTCGTTATAATGTTTTCAAGTCAGTTGAATAATTACATGTGCAATTAAAGAATTTTTTCATATATTTGCCAAGATCATTTCAAAGTTGTCTGCTGTAGATTTGTTACATGGAGGAAAGCGCTAACAGATACAAATTCATTTCACACTTTACATATGCCTGACTAAAATATTATGCCCTTAAATGTTTAAAAAATTGATTAAAATTGTTTAACACATTACCCCATACGGAATTCTGTGACAGGTCCAAATTGAAAGCATCAGCAGACGATTATAGTTAATTACGACCAATGACAGTACAACAGGAGAAATTGCTCGAGCAGTTTCTTCTTTTGTCACAGTGTTTTCTAAAGTCGTCTGCTCTAGATGCGTTAAAATGCGTATTCATGGAGTAAAGGGTTAAGAAAAGAGTGAACAACTTTTGTGACTATTGACCAATGACTGCTGCATGTGTTACAATAATATACCCAATCATACAACAGGAACATTACTATTATACTAGTTAAGCAATGAAATAAAACAACACTTCACCTTCAACCAAGTGATTAATATCCTGAAGATGTGTTTATGTTCTCTTCAGTACACAACCAGTTTCGCACAACACAATCCAACGTTACCACACAGAGCCTCACAATTGTCCGAGTACTTGTAATACATCTCCAAATCACATCCAATTCACTTTCCCAAATGATCACAAATAACACAATAAAAATTCAGTACACAACCACTTTCCCACAACACGTTCCAACACTACCACACAAGCCTCAAAATTGTCCGAGTACTTGTAATACTTCTCCAAATCACATCCAATACACTTTCCCAAATGATCACAAATAACACAATAAACACAATAAAAATGTAAACTGTTTAGATATAAAAGTATGTATGTAGTCCACGGTTTTCAATAATATAAGCAATGAGCGATACCTAGAAAACAAAATTAAATAGTCTTTAATGATTACTAACGTGTACTGTGGCATATATCTAGGTAGAATGGAAAAGAAAATGACAAAATTCAGGCAGATTTTGGTGGAAGTATAAAATGAATAGGGAGTTTATTCACTAAATTGCATGATGCAAATAGCGACCAAATGGTAACTAGGACACATGGCAGTGCTCAAGAAATAGAATAGCCCGACGCCCGGGGCTCCTCGAAATCCATTCCGGCTTGTCTCATTTTGCAGACGAGGAGCCCGTCAGGCATGTCTAAAAAAAAAAATCAAAAAAAAAAAATCTGTTTTACTGGATCTCAAGCTCAAGTTCCTCAATACAAAATACTCCCATGTGTATTGTGAACTGTGAAAACACTTGCAATAAAGTAATTAAAATGTGTTATACACACATTGAAACAATAAGAAGATCGAATATTTTGCCTGGCTTCGTGTCGGCAGTTTGTCACAACTTTGAGGTCGACAATTGTTGACATAAAACTCATTATTCTGCTATAAGGGTTGTGTTTTCTTTCCGTTGTGATAAGAAACACCGTTTTTGTCATTAAAAACACACTAATGCATGAAAAAAAATCGTTATTGATGGTATTTTGATTGAATGTTTGTGAAATGTTCGGGCCGTAAAAGTGCGGTGTCATAGTAGTTCGGATGGTACATAATTTCGGATTTTTTTCTTTTTTTCTTCTTTTTTTATTACATAATCAAATAAGAAAAACTGTCCTTTACAAATTTATACATGTTGGTGGAAAGAAAAATATATATACTTTATATGTATAAATACAGATATAAAGTATATTTCTATTCATTATTTAAGGTGTAAGGAGTTCCTGGAATCCTACTTTTAAATGAATTCTAGTCTAGGCTCCTAATTCTTTACTTGGAGAAAGTGGTGACAAAAAGAAAAAATATAGCCAGAGGAGGCTCTGATAGTCTCATAAAACCTGATTAAAAATAATTTGACTCCAAGTTTAGGTCCAGTTTCACCAAGTCGGCTCTGATTATTATCGTTTGGCAAAGTGCTAGTACTCTCCTTTGCATTGGTTATAAATTACTATGTAATATTCTATTCTAACATATTTTAAACAAAATGGTAAATAAGTCCGCTGACCAGGGAGCATAAAGTGGTCTAGTCAGAGGAGGTTCTGAGCTTGATTAATACAAACGTAACAAATGCGTGCTATAAAAGTGAATAAAGACACATTTCCAATAAGAAAAAAATATTGGACCTTTCCATTTTAAATCAGGGCCTGTCCATTTCAAATCAGGGCCTGTCCATTTCAAAATGGGGCCTGTCCATTTTCAGAAGCAACAAGCCCTGGGCCTGTCTCTTAAAATAATTTTCTTTGAGCACTGCATGGCATAGTTACCAATTGCATTGGTTGCTTTAAATCATGCAAGGTTGAAAACACCCTATATATTTTCAGCCAATATCTAAGAAATCTGGACTGAATTATGGTGTAATTTACTAATATACATGCTACAGTACACTTTAGTTAATCTTACCAGTATGTAAATTTATTTCATTGGTAAAATGAACTTAGACTGTTTTAATTAATATAAGTGGGTGAAAATAATGACACATCATAACAAACTAGTGACTTTATTCATTTACCATGAACATCATGAACACACCTAATTCCACCTACACCTCTCCGTAATGCTTGCATGTTGAATTCCACCTACACCTCTCCCTAATGCTTCATGTTGAATTCCACCTACACCTGTCCCTAATGCTCGCATGCGTGACAAACATGTACAATTCTGTGACATTAGTTACTTACACACGCTTCGATATTTCATTGAGATGGGCTTACTGTCGATTATTTCAAACATTGCAGAATGTCATCGGCAGTTATGTTTGATTCTCGTCTATTTACAGACATCAGTCAAATGTTATGTCCGTATACACACAACACCGTCAATACGTAACGGACATCATCATTATGTAAACTTTGTTTGCTAAGATCACTTGTTTTCTGGAATTTTGTTGAATAAATATAATTACGATTAGAACGTATTCATCTACGCTATAATATTTCATTGGGATTTTCTCAGTGTCTATTGCTTCAAACAATTCAGAATGCGCTTGGCAGTTACGTCGAAAGTTTGTGCATGCTCGTTTTCCAGTCAAAATAGTTACTTCCGTGTTATGAATACTCCATACAAGAGCGTAGTAGAATATTACGAGCGATATTTCGTATTCATTTAGTAATTTATTGAACATTATAAAAGGTTGCCAGTTTGTATACTATAATACACGATACATGGATTCCGTAACTGCATGGATGACATTCTTGTCACAGCAGTTACACTGAAATTCATGTTGACCGACACCAAATACATACCATAACGCCCACCGTCTTCTTCGAGAAAGGTCGCTCTGACCTCGTGGGTTGACAATAGCCTCGTTTTCACTATATAAATATGCATTAGGCATTGTCGCATATGATGATAAATCCTTCGTCGCGCACGGACATAACAATTTGACAGACTCACGGCTGGGTATCAATTAAATGATTTTCTGTATTTGAAAAAACACCGGAAGCCAAGATATAGTTACATTTTCAGGAAATATAAACATTCTTTCACCCATTGAAAAGTTGCTGTGAAAATCACTGAAGTTCATTTGAACTGATACTCTTTTTGACAGAAGCTAGTAACGACCATCACACAATTTTCTAAGCGTTATCATTCTATTTTATCTTATGATAATTATTATAAAAATCACATTTTTATGCAGACAAAACTTTGTACTTTCAAAATAAATTCACAACCTTTCTTCACCACGACTTGCAACTACGCATGCGATTGTTTTGACATAGCACTTTCACCATGTGACTTAAAGAGGATCAAAAACACTGACATTTTGATACAAATGTGGAGATATAATAAATTTTCAGAAAGCATCATTCTTGAAGTTATCTCTGCTATGTCCTTGCTGTATATTTGACGGATGTTATATTTTCCATTTAGCTGAGAAGCGCCCCCATATCAATGTAAAGATTATTTGTTCAAAGTTACCTCAAACACATTTGCCATGGATGTAGAACAATGGCATCATGGCGTAACAGGAGTGAAAAATCGTAGAAAATCAAAACCTGTTAAAAACACTTCTAATAGCCACGAAGGTCAGGCTTTGGAGCAAAGTGGGTGGGGAAGGTTGTTTTTTTTTTCCATAAATTCAGACCAAAATCAAACAAAGACAATTTCATTCATGAACATTTAATAGCATATAAATAATTACAATTTTCAATGAAAACTGGAGTGTTAATATGGTTAGTAATGAATGTAAAATTGTGGCGTTAGTGAACTTCTGGAATTTTCGCGAATACACGATACGTTTGTAACACGGCTATTATAACTTACACGCAAAAAATAATCAGAACTAATAATATAATTCAATAAAAGGAACGTTTAATTGTATTCACGCACGTTCCAACCAACGAAAACCATCGTGAAATGTACGTAAATGCAGTTTTCTCTGGCAAATGATGTTTATATATCCGTATACTTACAATGGCGTCCTGTTTTAAAAAAGGGTTGGGGATAAAAGCCGAGTTATGCACGTATCGTACCTTCGACGGTTCGTACCCAGGTAAATAGGCGATTCGTACTGTGGCCATTGGACGTTCCGAACCCGGGCCATTCATAATTTTGATAGAGCATCATCAAAAAGACTGACCAATCAGTGAACAGAAATAAGACATACCAATACATTTTGGTAGGTGATAAACTCAGTCTTTATCCTTGATGTTCAACCAAGTTTACTGTTAAAATTAAGGTATCTACAGTATCATTTCTTTTAAAAACCTGCACATTTAATGCACATTCATGCAAACTGATTTAATAAGTATGTCTTTCAAAATCAATATATTAAAAATGATCGTCTTTTTACTCTGCCAAAGATTTATAGTTTACTATAGAACCTAAGGATAAAAACTGAGTAAGACAAATTTTATCACCTACTGAAAAAAAGATAAAATTTTAACATCTCTGCAATAAAAAATTATGAATTGTACGTTTCGTCATGGAGTAAGTATACTTACTCCTCAGGGAGCTATACTTACTCCTCAGGGAGTAAGCTGAAGAGTAAATATACTTACTCCCTGGTTTAGTATTGCAGTTTATGTTCTGTTTATAAATGTTGTAGTTTTTACATTCATTTCTAAAGCCACACACCTTAATCTTGAAGTTTGTATCAGCCAGGGGTTCAGGAGAACTAGCTCAGAAAAAAAAATAATTGTGGTATCAAAATCCTTTAAAGGGCCATAACTCTGCCAAATATCTGTAAACCGGAATGTGACGATGATATGCACAACAAGGTTTGGTGCTGATCATCCCTGCAAAGTTTCATTGAAATCTGGTAAGGGGTTCAAGAAAAGTAGATCAGACAAAGTTTGTGTACTAAAACCTTTAAAGGCTCATAATTCTGCCAAAAAAAATCATTTAACCAGAATACGGCAATGATTTGCACAACTAGACATGAAATTGATCATCCCTAAAAAGCTTCGTTTAAATCCGGCCAGGGGTTCAGGAGAACTAGTCAGAACAAAATTTGTGTATTAAAACCTTTTAAAGGGACACACGGCAATCTTGAAATATTTGAAATGGCTGTCTTGATTTATATATGCAGTATCATTTTTACTTTTACCCTGGTGACATTTACATCAATAAAGTATTCAATATTTCGTCTTATTTATGCTATTAGTTTTAATATATTACTGGTGCAATAATAAAAAAAAGTCCTATATAAGTCTATGTAAAAGTGTGACCCTCGGGGCGCGGACAAATTTGACCCCACGGTCACCATTTGAACAAATTTAGTAGAGGACCATAAGCTGACGCTACATGTAATAAATGAGAGCTCTGTACCATGTGGTTCCAGAGAAGAATATTTTTTTCAATTTCTCCCTATACAAGCCTATGTAAAACTGTGACCCCCGGGGTGGGGCCAAATGTGACCCCTGGGTCACTATTTGAACAAACTTGGTAGAGGACCATAAGCTTATAACAAATGCAAAATATTAAACCTCTGACTTTTGCAGTTCCAGAGATTTTTTAAAGTTTTTCCCTATACAAGCCTATGTAAACTGTGATCCCCGGGGTCACCATTTGAACAAAATTGGTAGAGGACCATAAGCTTATAGCAAATGCTAGATGGTACTACATACCAAATATGAAAGCTATAGGCCTTGTTTGTGACATATAGATTTTTCCAGTATTGCTTACATAACTGTATGTTAACATGTGACCCCCAGGGTAAGGCTCCCGATGAACAGGGCAGAATTGTCACAGGTCCATCACATGCTGCAAAGCAATAAATGCTCTAGGGCTAGGCATTTTAGTTTTTGAAAAGATTGTTCAAGTTTACTCCATCCAGTACCGTGCTCTGGTGAGCTGAATAGGGGTCAAAATTGTGGCCTCTGGAGTGCCCACAAGCAAATTCCAATATTGACCTAGTGACCTAGTTTTTTGATCCCATGTGACCCATTTTGAAACTTGATCAAGATATAATTCAGATAAACAATCTGAGAAAGTTTCATCAAGATCTGGTCAAAAATATGGCGTCTAGAGTGTACACAAGGTTTTTCAAGTATTTGACCTAGTTTTTGACCCCATGGGACCCATTTTCGAACTTGACCAAAATATAATTAAGACAACATGTCGACAAAGTTTCATCAAGATCGGGTCAGAAATATGGCCTCTAGAGTGTACACAAGGTTTTTCAAGTATTTGACCTAGTGACCTAGTTTTTGACCCTGTGTGACCCATTTTCGAACTTTACCAAGCTATAATTGAGACAAATATTCTGACAAAATTGCATCAAGATCGGGTCAAAAACATGGCCTCTAGACACGGTTTTTCCAAAGTTTGACCTAGTGACCTAGTTTTTAAACCATGTGACCCATTTTTGAACTTGACCAAGATATAATTAAGACAAACATTTTGACAAAGTTTCATCAAGATTGGGTCAGAAATACGCCTTCTAGAGTGTACACAAGGTTTTTCAAGTATTTGACCTAGTGACCTAGTTTTTGACTCCACATGACCCATTTTTAAACTTGACCGAAAATACAATTAAGACAACATGTCGACAAAGTTTCATCAAGATCGGGTCAGAAATATGGCCTCTAGAGTGTACACAAGGTTTTTCCAGTATTTGACCTAGTGACCTAGTTTTTAACTTCATGTGACCCATTTTCGAACTTGATCAAGATATAATTAAGATAAACAATTTGACAAAGTTTCATCAAGATTGGGTAACAAATATGACCTCTAGAGTGTACACAAGTTTTTTCAAGTATTTGACCTAGTGACCTAGTTTTTGACCCCACGTGACCCATTTTTGAACTTGACCGAGATTTCATTAAGACAAACATTCTGACAAAGTTTCATCAATATCAGGTCAAAAATATGGCCTCTAGAGTGTACACACGGTTTTTCCAAAGTTTGACCTAGTGACCTAGTTTTTGACACCATGTGACCCATTTTTGAACTTGACCAAGATATAATTAAGACAAACATTTTGACAAAGTTTCATGAAAATTGTGTCAGAAATACGGCTTCTAGAGTGTACACAAGGTTTTTCAAGTATTTGACCTAGTGACCTAGTTTTTAACCCCATGTGACCCATTTTCAAACTTGACCAAGATATAATTAAGACAAACATTCTGACAAAGTTGCATCAAGCTCGGGTCAAAAATATAGCCTTTAGAGTGTACACAAGGTTTTTCCAATATTTGACCTAGTGACCTAGTTTTTAACCGCACATGACCCATTTTCGAACTTGACCGTGATTTCATTGAGACAAACATTCTGACAAAGTTTCATGATGATTGCATCAGAAATGTGGCCTCTAGAGTGTACACAAGCAAAAGTTAACGGACGGACGACGGACGGACGACGGACGACGGACGGACGACGGACGACGGACGACGGAAGACGGACAACACACCATCCCATAAGCTCTGCTGGCCCTTGGCCAGTAGAGCTAAAAATGAAGAAAATGATATCTCAGATTTTCACAATACCATTGTTGTAGTTACACTAAATACAGTCAGGGGCGCAGCTAGGGACTTTAGAATGTGTATGCAAACAGTCTAGACCGTCTGTGGTGCAATCTGGACGCATTTCCGCAACAAAATGGGGATGATTTTGTCTCTGAAATTTTATTTTTTCTAGGAGCTAAATGAAGAAGTTACTTGTCACCCCCATGCTCCTGTTTTTATTGCATTTTTGGACTTTTTAATTGTTTCAATATTTCGGACAATGTGTACGCAACTGCGTACTTTGCGTACAGGTAGCTACGCACCTGACAGTCAAAACTGCTCAATTGAATTGAGTTAGTTTTTATAGTCGCACCAACAGCTAAGGCCATATGGCGACTTTTCCAGCTTCCATTGGTGCAGGAAGAACCCATGTGCCCACTGTGGTACAGTTGTTCGGTAGGAAATGTTTAGTCACTTCCAAGATGGCAGACATTAAAGTTTCCCCGAGGTAGATAACTTTATCATGTATTGTATGTTTATTGAATGAATATTTTCCTATCCCTATCAGCCAAACTATGATTAAGAATCTGCTCTGTCTGCGGGGATAAACATTTACGTTCTGTCTTGCGGTTTAAAGAATGAAATTTGATACAAACGTGTCACGTTGGCGTGACTTTCAAACTGAGTCGACGAAATTTTACAAAATCGAACCTCTGAAGAGATAAATGCTGGTCTATTTTACCATTGATGTCCACTAATTAGGGAATTTGAACCTGCTCTTTCCAATAGTTAAAAACATTTTTCTAGGAAATGTCTATAAATACCTAAAACAAGAGGCCCAAGAGGGCCTGTGGAGGCTCTACTGGCTAAAATGGCTCTTATATCTAAGGTTATCGTCCTAAAATTTCCATCAGTACTTCTTTTAAACTAAAATACCTATTATAAAGGTTCAGATTTTTTATTTGACCAACACTATAGTCAATCCCAAAAAATATTAAATTAATGTCATTAACAGTGATGCTTTTAAATGGTTTCTGCACAATAACTTGTGTAGCTTATATGGAAAGGAAGCTTGGATTCGAATTTGGGGTCACTGGGATCAAGGTCAAATTATGCATGTAGCGGAGACCGGATGTGACCTATATTTCGTCGGTCAGGTCACAGTAGGTCAAAGCCACCCGAAATTTTGCACATGATGTTAGATGCATATAAGGAACATTTTGGTGAGGATTGGTAAAAATCCTGCGAGAAAAAAGCAAGATACGTATGTCGCAGCAGAGACTGGATGTGACCTACATTTTGTCAAAGTATGTCACAGTGACCTGCAATTTTGTAAATAATGTTAGACGCATATAAGGAACATTCTGTTTGGTGAAAATCCTGTAAAAAAGATTTTTAAAGCAAGATAAGTATGTTGTAGCGGAGATCGTATATGACCTATATTTTATGAAAAGTAGGTCAAAGCAACCAGAAATTCTGCACATGATGTTAGATGCATATAAGGAACATTCTGAAGAAGTTTGGTGAAAATCCTTTGAGAAAAAAGCAAGATACGCATGTTGTAGCGGAGACCGGACATAAATTTTGTCGAAAGCAGGTCACAGCAA
Source organism: Cyrtodaria siliqua (assembly GCA_037043455.1). Classification (NCBI taxonomy): domain Eukaryota; kingdom Metazoa; phylum Mollusca; class Bivalvia; order Adapedonta; family Hiatellidae; genus Cyrtodaria; species Cyrtodaria siliqua. The sequence goes on from JAWPHD010011482.1 coordinate 16,786, forward strand.
CCTAACATTTTGCACATGAGGTAGGATGCATATAAGGAACATTCTGGTGAAGTTATTGAGTGGAAACCATGAGTTTGACCCAAGTTCCCAATATAGAATATTGCATATTTAAAAAAATCAAGGCCAAGCTTTCATTGATATCAACAATTTGGTAAAGTTTGAAAAAGATCGGATGAAAAATGAAGGCCGAATCGTGTTAACGAGGCCAAATTATAGCATATTTCAGAAAATCAAGGGCGATAACTCCGGTGTTACCCGTCTGATCCGGCTGGTTTTCAAACTCTTCCAAGCTTTCATTGATATAAATACACTGGCAAAGTTTCCTAAAGATCAAATACAAAATGAAGGTGCTAGAGGTATTTTTAAGCAAAAAAAGGGCCATAACTCTGGTGTTACTAATCTGATCCAATCTCATTAAAATCATATCCTAATTATGCTGTGCTATTCTCCGCTATAGGATCTGACAACACTGACTTGGAGGTCATGTCAGATCAACCTTTCATCTAATCAATATTCACGAGAAGACTAAATTCTAAGAAGAACTAAATTCAACCAATGAAATCGCGCGTTTCATATGCACTTCAAATGATGTTCAAGTGAACTGAACAAACGAAAATCCACATAAAGCACATAGATCTATATCCAAATAAAGATAAAGTCTTCGTGTGTTATTGCTGTGGATTGTAGGATAAATTCAAAGAAATGCACTAAATGGCATGTTTTACATCAAGAATACGAAGATAATTATGGACGCTTTCATGTGTTTTGAAAATATAATTTTTATTCTACCGAAATTATTACCACATTACATGTTCTAAATAGTAAGTCATAGTTTGTCTGGCCCGCTTAGCTCAGTTGATAGCGAAGTCGACTATTGACCCACGAGTGTAATTTTAGTGTGGGTTCAATCCCACGAATCGGTAAATTTTCTACCGCTATTGAATTCCGTCAATCTTTTTTTTTTCCAGTAAATATTCAATAATGGTTGGTGTGTTATGTTTGTCAACGCAATTACTTTGTGTTTTATAAGCTAAAAGTTACGGACATTGTCTCTTTCAATACCGAGCGTAGACTGCTCCACAGTGTTTTTTGCTGAAACGCGACAAGCGCAGTGAAGCAGTCTATACCGAGCAATTTTGTTGGCTGAAATCTGATTGGCTAATCTTAAGGTCAATCTGACGTGACCTCCAATGCAGTGTTGTCAGATCCTTAGTAGTATAGAATATCGTAGCGTGAAAAAGTGTCCAATTTTAATGAGATTGTAATCTGATCTGGCTGGTTTTCGAACTCATCTAAGATTCCATTGATATAAAGAAACTGGCAAAGTTTCATAAAGATCAAATACGAAATGAAGGTACTAGATTGTAAACAAGGCTTAATATGGCATTTTTCAGCAAAACAAGGGACTTAACTCTGGTGTTACTTATCCGATCTGGCTGGTTTTTAAACTCATCAAAGATATAATCACACTGGTAACGTTTCGTAAAGATCCGATTAATAATGAAATCCCTATCGCGTAAACAAGACAAAAGTTAACGGACGATGGACGGACAATTCGCCATCAACTAAAAACAGATTCAATAAATGAGCAACTGTATGGTTTAGTCCCATACACAATTCAAAACATGGATGGTTCAGTCACTGCTGTTTTATGTACGGTTTAGTCCTAAATTTTTACACAGATTCTGTATGGTATTTAGTCACAATTTGTTTTAACACCAAAGCCCAGGTAAACTTATGGGATGACATGTTGTCCATCGTCCGACCGCTCGTCTTCCTTTGTTCTTGTGGACGCTGATGTTCCCAATTCCCAACTCATTCCCAATAAGTGGACTGTCCGTCCGTCTGTCACAAATGTTGTCGCCGCTACTCCTAAACCGCTTGTTGGATTTCGACGAAACTTGATAGGAAGCATAGGTATGATGTCTAGTTGGGCATATCGCGTTCTGGTTCCATGATTATTGACGGAGTTATGGCCCTTTGACATTTTATGTTTCTGCCGCTACTCCACATAAACCGCTTGTTGGATTTCAGCGAAACTTGATTGGAAGCATCGGTATGATATCTAGTTGTGCACCTCTCGTTTGCATTCCGGTATGATGATTGTTGACGGAGTTATGGTACTTTGACATTTTATGTTGTCGCCAATAGTCCTCCTAAACCGCTAATGTCAGATTTCGATAAAATTTGACATGAAGCATTGGTATGATGTGTAGTTGTGCATGTCACGTTTGTGTTCTGGTGATTTTTGACGGAGTTATGGGCCTTTGACATTTTAACTTTAAAAATCCACTTCCAAACTTAAAAAGCCTATGCTTTATCCGCTATCAAACTTGTCTTAACTAGGTTGTGCTGTAGGGAAGATATATGTTTTTTTTCTCCTCAATAAACACTCTAGTTTTTATCCGATATTAAGCAAACTTACACAGAAGCATGTTCTTCAACCAGCCGGACAAACTTTTGAACCAGTCGAATTCCATCTCCTATATATAAGCTATATATGCACCGAGTTGGCAAAAAAAATCAATATTTTGCCGTTTGGGCACTCTAGCCCCTCCATTTTTTATCTGATCTTAACCAAACATAAACAGTAGTTATATATCCCAGATATTGGAGGAGTTCTTGAATCACGTTAAATCCAACCACTAATATCTGAGTTATCTATTTTTGAAATGCGTAGTTTTTCATTGTGCTAATTTGATTTTTCTTACATTTTAGATCATCACAATTTAGTTGCAGTTACTGCGAAACTGAGGGAGATTTTGACTCAACTATTACACATTGTGCTACTTACCATTCTGACAAGCTGTTAACGATAAGAAGGAAAGAAATCAATGATCAAACGGCTTAAGAACACTGAATTTCAATCTAATTTCAATCTAATTCCAGATATTTTAAACAAAGACAAATAAAAGGGTAGTTCCTAAATATGATGGAAGCAAATGGTGTATTGAAATAACTAAACTACCTGATGATTTAGGAATATATGACTTATCCATTAACGAAGAACATGAGGAATCTCTTTGCAAGAGCCGGAGTGAAAACATCCAATCCTCGCAAGGTTGCTCAAGAACTAAATTGTAATGAAATTAATGTATACAAATCTTGTGTGGATTCTGAAGAAACGGATGAGAGTGATTAAACTGTTAATTACAGAAATCGAACATATGTTGCCTGGTGTAATAAAAGCACTTAAAAATGTCGACCAACTGCAGAACTGGGTAGCATTTCATGAACTGGTACAAGAAGGACGGTTTCCACTAGACAACATTGCATTTCACCTGTTTATGGACTTTTGTAAATTCTATTTGTTAAGCAGCACAATTTCAATGCGCTATAACCGTATAGTAAAGAAATGTTGAAGAGGTGGCTACTGTTTATTCCACGGAAAGTGGTTAAGTTTAACATTAATAGGACACCAGTTGGTAAGTCCAGACAAAGAACTGTCACCTGAAGATATCAATTTTACTGTCCTTTTCAAAACAATTGTAAGTAATTCAAATTCATCATTCGCGAGGGAAGACGTAAAACTTACCTTACTAACTCAACTAATAGATAGTTGCAGTTCAAACCAACAACAATAAGACTTGCAAAATGTGTGTAGACGTAAAAACAATGTTGGTTCAAGTAGCAAGAATGGAGATATTGATTTATTTGGATTTGAACAACCACCGCCACTATTAGAAAGAAGAAACCGATTACAAAGCGTTCAGCAGTTACTGTAAGACATCACCGTAATTCTTCTTGGAAAAAAGCACTTATTCAGACACCACAAGAACACATATACATGTGTAATACATTGGTAATATCATTGTTAGAAGTATTCTCAGAGAGAGTATACGTGAACTTAGACATAACTCCGTCAACACTCATCGAACCAGAACACAATGCGATATGCCCAACTAGATATCACACTGATGCTTCCTATCAAGTTCCATCAAAATCCGACAACCGGTTTAGGAGTAGGGCGACAACATTTGTGACAGACGGACAAACAGACAGAAACATCAAAAACAATATGTCTCTTCCACTTAGTGGGGGAGACATAATGAAGAAAACAGTGTCCACAAGAACAATTAAAGGACGACGGACAACACATCATCCCATAAGCTTACCTGGGCTTCGGCCATTAGTGTTAAAATGAACTGTGACTTAACCGTACAGAATCTGTGTAAAAATTTGGGACTAAACCGTACATAAAATGGCAGTGACAGTCTGAACCGTGAGTCAACCGTCCATGTTTTGAATTGGGATTAAACCATACAGTTGCTCATTCATCAAAGCTCTTGTTTTAGGTGTTTATAGACATTTCCCAGAAAAATGGTTTTGACTTTGAGCAGGTTCAAATTCCCTAATTAGTGGCCATCAACGTCAAAATAGACTAGCATATATCTAATAGAGGTTCGATTTTGTAAAATTCCTTCAACTCAACTTGAAAGACACGTATGCCAACGTGACACTTTTGTATCAATTTTCATTCTTTAAACTCCAAGACAGAACGTATATAATTATGTATCACCGAGGACACTCAGCCAGGCAGAGCAGATTCTTAATCAGTGTTTGGCTGATAGGGATAGGAAAATATTCATTCAATAAACATACAATACATGATAAAGTTCAGGACCTACCTCGGGGAAACGTTATCGTCCGCCATCTTGGAAGTGACTGAACATTTCCTTCCGTACAACTTACACCACAGTGGTGCACCTCTGGGCAATTTTCATGCACAGGCTGGCACATGGGTAGAACCACCGACGTTCCGCAAGACAGCTGGATAGCTTCCTCACATAAAGATTCCCATGCCCATGAGGGAACGAACCAACAGCGGTGAGGGGCAAGTGATTTCAAGTCAGAGACTCGAACCACTCGGCCACGGACGCCAAAACTGCCCCAGAGACCACCTTTATATAGAGACCACATGCCTTATGAGACCATCACTTTATAGTTTTAATTTAAAATGCATCAGTATTAAGAGATAACCTGTGGTAAGAGACCAGTTTTGCTCTTCCCTTTAGTGGTCCCCTAACACAGGTTTGACTCTATGTTGCAATTATTTGTCTTAATTTTTTTAAAAACATATACTTACTGAAAGCAAAAGCAATAAAAAAATAAATTACTTTATATTGACATATATAAACACAATTTTTTTAAAAGTAAAGAGCTTCACCAAATTTAAAGCAATTCATAATTGTTTTTATTTTAAGGTTTAAATACTATCTAGTTAATAAATAATATTGTAATTACAAACACAAAAAAAGTATGACCAAATATTATCCATAGTTTTTCACTTGATAGCTCTAATACAAGTTTTGTTTTTTAATACAATTCACTATCAGGCAGTGTTGTGGAGTTGTATGGACCTCCTCATTTTGGAGATCCGGGTATCCCAATTTATCAAACCTTACAATAGAAAGTTTCTCAGTGAGGTAAATATTTATGTTGAAAGGTGGAGTATCATCAATTTATATTGTCATGAAGTAAATATGTTTGTTTAAAGGTGGCATACCAACAATTTATATTGTCATCAACCATTGTTGATCTAGTGAATGACAGACAAATGTAACATCAGTTTGTATTTAATCAAAACATTGCATAGAAAACTGAGAGTTGTTATTGATGCCTTCATACAGAGATTTACAAAATAAACATTAAATATGCATCTTGTCATTGACTTTGATTAATACAAATGTACTGATAACATTTAAGTGCTAACTTGTTTCAATGGGCTGTATTCATTCTGGATATCATTCCAAGATCCAGCCTTTTTCCTTGACAAATAATTCTCAGTTCTAAAATATTGTCATAAATCCAGTATGGCTTCCACTTACTCTTTATTATCTTGCAAATTTTCTCATTGCTTGTCGCAATTATGGGAAATATTCCCTTTGATTATCTAACATTTTGAAAATAGTAAAAAAATTATACTGTTTATTTTTTCAAGAAGTGAAACATATAATTAAATAAAATGCACTTTGGTTTTAAACATTTTTTTTATTACATAAACTAAAATAAAACAGGACTGAACTCTAAGGTACACTTGGATAAAACTAGAGCAAATTATAATATTATTATTTATATATTATTTTAAACATATTTCTTTTACATTGATGGCAAAAACATTTTATATTAATCACTCTTGATGGCTTCATGGGTAGAACCAGTAATAAGCAATGTGAGTTACGGTAACTATCTTGCTCACCTTTTTTCTTTTTTTTCTCCTTTTTTATTATAATTATTTGTTTTTCTTTATCTTTTCCCGTAAAAACAGTACTCTTCTAAATTATAAGTGACTTTTTATTATAAAATAGAGATAAAACACAACACAGACAAGCTAAATCTTTAAAAGACAACCATTTATATAGAATTCTCATATAAAATACAAATAATAGACAATTTTATTATGTATATCATTTGTGTATTGTATAATATTATAGATGTGTTTGTTTGTAAGGCGTGCGGTGGGATGGTCCTCCTTGACCCACAACATGCCAAATTACAGGAAGAATAAATGGGTCACCAATGGTGACTGAAAAAAAAAAAAAAAAAAAAATCTTGCTCAAGATAAATAAGACCAGGCCACGACGAGAACCAAACCGACGACCTCTCGATCTGGAGTTTGATGTGCTACCATTGGATCACGCACTCCACTATTTATATATTGATATACATCCATAGTCGGGCAGATATATATACTGCAACATCCCAATTTAACAATCTATAAGTGTTTTATTGCATGATCCCGCCCACACAGTTAACAACAGAGAATATTAGGCACATACCACACCCCATGCATGTTATCTGGTATAACACACTGTTTAAAGAACTGTTGTCATCTCGGATATCGGAACACTTAAATGACATTATGCAGTGAGGAACTTAGGTAAATATATATAAGAACATAAATGGATATATGAAGGGTGATCCAGAATTATGTACTTTCGCTATAAATTTTTTATTATTAAATAAATAGTTAACCATAAAATGTACACACAATATTAAGCAATGCATGTATCCTTTACCAGACAGCTGATATCAGTTTATAATTAAAATGGTATAAAGGCATTTTATACGTCATCATAGTAACTCATTAATGTGAGAGCGGGACAGTCCATATTTTAAAATTATAAAATTAATTAAAGTACTTGAATTCGATGCATATAATGTAGCGCATCCATGGCCGGAATAGTAAAGACACTGCATCAAAAACAGTCTCGCCTCTCACTGCTGTGGGTTCGAATCCCACTGTGAGCTCGACTTGTCAAAAAAGAAAGTGTTGATTCTTAAGGGTCGCGGGAGGTATATACAGCTCACTCACTCACTCTGGTTCTATCCAGGAAAAATAGGGTGGGCTGCCTCTACCACAAAAAGAATTGACCATCATATATGGCCTAACATGCGCTAAAATGGTGTGAAACACCAATTAAACAAACAAACATAAATTACAGGTAAGCTATCGATAAAAATTATTCTGAGATGTAATGGCCTTAAGCCTGACAAACATACTGTATACTTGATGGTCAAAGTTACACCATTAGAGATGCCTAAAATAGAAGAAAATTGTCTGACTGTAATGATTGAGGAGACCTGACAGTTATTCTGGTTTGGGTTCAAACAAATCCCAAGAGACAGACATTCATAATACTGTCATTTTATATATTTAATCAGAGTTGCAAAGAAGTTATATATACAACTTATTCGTTCTCCTTTGTCAACTGTACCAAGATAACGAACGCAACGTTGAAATGAGCATGAAATGTAGTGACTTTTATATGATACTTTCAATATAAATCATTGACATCCTCGTCAATGATTTTCTGGATTAGTGTATTTAAATAAATATAGATTTCTATCAAATCTCCTTAAAGCATGTAACAATTCATCTACATCCTGCCGGTTTAGTGTCACATCTAGAAATGTTTTTATTTAATGACATTCCCTATTTAATCCGTGAGATAGGGAAATTCCGAGTTTTACCATTTGATACCGTCTTTCCACTTATAGTAGCACCTCCCATAATAATATAGTAGCCTCAAGTTGGCCCCAACCCAGACCCCCCCCCCCCCCCCCCCCCCACACTCCCCCCTTCACACACACACACAAACACCCCCAACCCCCACCCTTTCACACACATCAAATCATGTTTGCATATAGGATCATAACTTAAAACTGGCCATAAAATCACATTTTTTTATTATTTTGAAATGAGGCAATATGATATAAAGAAAACATAGAATAAAAGGATATGTTTGACAAATAAATTTTAGCGAAATATTGTTTTTGATATAATATATTTATATATAAAGTATAAGTGTGGTTTCAGGCAAAAATAGAACCACTGCTTAAAGTCACTATCCCGCCATCAACAGGAATATTTTACAACAGATGTACACCGTTACTAAACCTCCTCCGACGAGGTATAGGGTATATGTATATAACTTGCATATATTTTGAGAATGCAAACCTTATAGACAAAATATAAATGGCTTTAACCAGGCAGGCCAAACCCCCAAATTGAAGTTCTCCGGCCATCTTTTGTTTTATGCAGTCACACAGAGGTAAAAGTAGTATCTACGTCATGCAAATAATACTTATATTTACATACAACTTAGTAGCGGTTTTCAATATATGTTTCTCTCCGAGACCATCAAGAAACGTTCATATGACGTTTAAGAGTTAAATTTGTTAATTGATAATACTACAAAAAGGGTGGCCATTCATCTTTAAGCCTTGAAATAAGTGTTACCAACTCATAATTTGTTTAGGCATATTCAACCATTGGTATTTAAAGATTCCATGAATAAACCTATACTTTAATCGGCACATATACTGAACCTGAACACCTGGATAGAGTTTTTCAAATTAATTTAAGGTCTTCATCGTCATCTCTGTATTAAATTGTTTCAGGTGCTGCTAGAGTGGCGGCAAAAAAAAAGTGGTTCCAGCGAAAAAGCAGTGTTTATAACAGAATTTTTCAGCAATTTTGTCGTTCTGCAAGTGAGAAAGTTCTAGGCCCATTCTGCATATTTTTTATATTGATGTAAATTGAATGTAATGTTCATTGCTATAAGCGCCATATAACCTGTTTGAATTGGTGTGCCGTAAAAAAAATTCAATAAGGTCCAATGTGGGGAATTGAACATGGACCGCCATGGTCGAGGTCAGGAAGTGTTACAACTAGACAATAAGCATTTATATAGGATTGTTACCAGAAACCAAAACCTTTCTTACAATACACTGTTACATAGCTTGACAAAGATGTAGACTCACGGGAGATTACTATATCTAATATCACTATAACCTGAGAAGAAATGAAATTCATCTTCAATTTCTGTTGAATTACATACTTGACAAAGACTGCTCCATAATTATATGATTGTGATTTTGTAGGTTAGTTCAATACCCTTAAACAAATTGAAGGCCTGATCAGGTTGTCCAGCACAAACACCCACAACTCTTTACTGCAAGACAGCAGAACTGAACAGACAGAAGGACATCTGCATGATTTAGCAGTTCATGGTCATATAGAATCCAATGCTCATGTATTGTGTTTATGGAAAACTCAGTTAATCCGCTTTTAAGAATACTGCAATATAACAAAAATAGAATCAGATTTTTTAAATGTTCCACATGTAAATGCAGCTGCAATAGAAAAAAAACTTCATTAGTTATACTAGATAAAAAATTAAATAATAAAGTGAAAGGTTTAGCACCTGCAAAAGCCAAATAAAATTAAGTCTTCACATACAACTCTTCAAGATTATATACCGTACTGCACTCAAAACCTGAAAATTAAAAACAGAAAAATAAGTAAAATTGGATTAGAGGGCTTAACTATCTATGTTACAATTACCCTTCTGAATATCTGGCATGGTTTAACTCCTACTATTACATCAATTTCACCAACAGCAAATCTTCTTTCCAAAAACCCACCAAATTCTGCCTCCTTCGATCTATATCTAAACAACTCCAGATCATTGTTATGGAAGTATCTCCGAAATTTTGAGTAGATGCGTCTGCTGCCCCATTCCCATTCCTTTTCTGTTTTCACATCCCGCACCATTAACTCATGAAAATTAAACGAGATTTTAAATTTGGGGTATGACGCCAGTACCAGAGCTGCTAGGGTTTCAGACAGCTGTTCCTGCTCTTCCAAAATTGTGCGAGGGGTCGTCATCTTCTGTCCCTTTAGTTGGAATATTGGCCCACCCAGTTCTAGTCGCGATGGCACAGGTACGGCCGACTTCTGAAACACCGATACAGCGCCCGTCTTCTTGCGTTTTGATTTGTTTACGGATACAGAGCCCCCTTCTTTGATCAGGGGTAACATTTTTGTGGTTATGGTCATCTCTGTATAAGTCGAATGTTCAAAATGTCTGATTTTTCAGTGCAATTATATTTTTTGGCGAATGAAATAAATCCTTTATAACGTTTCACTTGTATTGTTTATGTAACACTGTTCTCTTGTTGCTGTTTCTTTTTCAAATTAATTTAAGAGAAATTTTCTTAATAAAAATCCCAATTTAACTAACTTTATTTAAAAAGAAATATCATGAACTTGACCAAAAGTTTCAGTTTAGTTTTGGTTTCTTTTCTGTTTTTTTCTGCAGCATTCAGTGAGTGTCTAAGTACCTTTTAAAGACACCAACAATATTTTTTCTGTTAATCTCTCCTTCTTATGCATTTCCACAATCTTAAATCACTTTTCCAGTCATTTTCCCTAATTCTGTTTACCTGTCGTAATCCCTTTATATTTAACTTTAAAAGCACATCAAAGAATTTATAGGTCTTAAATCACAAGTTAATAATTACAACATTAGTTCAAAACTGAACACTTAAAATCCCTTTTAGCAATTGGATGAAATCGACAGTAAATTACCCTGTATAGACAGATCGTATAATCTTACAATCATTCTGTAATATCAGGAAAGAATTTTTTTCTAATAAAATGTCTAAGATTGTATCAACATCACACATCAATCAATTTTTATTAATGTTCACTTATCGCAGGAGCCAAGTACGAAATCCGGTCAGTGTTTAGAAAGGATTTATCACATATCTACCCATGATGCCTCCTAAGTCTATCAACAGTGCACCTCTAACATCAGATAACTAAAAAGACTGAATTGTAAATTAAAAAAGGATGTCTTTTTTTTTTAAATCCATCTATACAGAACACACAATTTGCTTTAAAACACTTCAGAGCCCCCTTCCTCACAGTCTATAATCAGACATCTTGAATTTTAAAAAAACAAACATTGTAAGTTGTTTTTTAAGATTTTCGAGTCATGATTTTATGAGATTATAATCCATCAATGTATTGTAGGTAAATATTATATTTTATTCCGCTGCTCGTTTAATGATATTTACAAATTTTATCATTGACAAAAGCAAATAATTGCCACGTTTTCATTTCAACTTTCACTAGGTAACTTTAACACCAAATGAATAGGCAGCGAGTCCAACTTCCCTCAATAAAAACTTTATAATCTTTCAGATTTCAGTACATATATTATTTCATATATTTCAAAATAAACGCAATTTTTTCAATTCTGTTTTAAACCATTTAAAATATCCATATATTCTAATTTCTAGCATAATTGTAAAGTATGATTTCTATTTTAAAATGTCAATAAAATATCCGTACAATAATCCACTTTAACAAATACACCACCTTAGCCTGGCAACAGAAACTTTTCTAAAGTTTACAAATACACACATTGTATTATTATGCAGTTATTTAACTTTCTTTTCATTGATGTATTATCAATATAAAGCCTTTATGAGCAACCACAAAAACAATGCCAAATATTCAATTTTTTCAAACTACATTTCCAAAGTCCAGTGGGATTGATTCAAATTCCTGGGTATAATTTCCTTTACTTTCACTCCTTTTATGTCAAAAACACCCTGACAACTCCAGGTTGCAAAAAAACTTTCATGGCTTTAAAGATAAAAATAAACCCAATCAAAGAAGCAGTAATGTTTGGGTAGTGAAATGTGAAAATTAGAATTGTAAATAAATGGTACCATATTGGACAATACATGCTATACAATAACACTTCAATCTGGCTAAAATTGTAATTTCCGTTGTAATTGCGTTCATTTATAAACATTCACTTTTGTTAACAAAGACTTTGTAAGTTTATGGTTACTCTTGAAACATTAAATGAATTGAAGGATAAAGGTAAGCATTTATGCTGAATTAAACATGTACTGTTAAAATAGACAAGGTTTAGCACATCTAGAATGGAAACTGAGATAAAAATTCAATTTAAAGATATTACGTGGTGCATTGACCCTCAATTTGCTTTGCTTAAATTATATAAATTTCTGAGATATGTTGATTAATCAATAATTTAATTATAGTTAAAACAGAATTTATTTCAAAATGTTTACAACATATATATTTTAATTGATACAGTACATAGATAATACGACTGGAGTGAACAAAATAATCTTCTTATAGAGTTCCTCTCCTTAAACTTGAAATTATAAAGCTGTATATTTTTATATTTTTATTAAATGTTGCCACCAACACTTAGGAAAACGGGTGCTGTTAGCAGACATGAGAATTTTAAACGAAACAGCAAACAGTAAAATACAAACAATGAGTATATAGGGAACTGAAAGACCTAAAAACGGTTTACAAAATGACGCTTCTTTAACATGGTCTTTTGGTGAAACAGCTCTCTGCTAGCTAACTTTCTTTTTGTGACACTCATTCAGTTGATTTCTGTTACGGAATGTTTTAATAAACACAAGTAATTAAACTCATGTATGTCTAAGCTAATGTTCTATATATAGTCATTATATCATATATCTCACTCGATTTGTTTACATAGTATATAATTCATTAATGTTTTAACTTAATGACTATATAATCAATACAAGGTGTCATTAGGCCAAAAAAAAAGAAGGTTTGTTTATGGTCTTTCGACCGACCCTATTTATAAGGCCCCGACCCTAAACTTTTTAGGGCACAAAAAACAAAAACAAAAATCTTAATTTTTTTATTCATTTTTTTTTTTAGGTTTTTAAGGCATGCAAGTGTTGTGGAACACTCATAATATGTTCAAGAAAACATGCTTTTGATGTTCTTGATTTGAATTTAGTATAGTAAGGATAAATTCTAAAAAAAAAAGAAAAAAGACGATCTATTTCCAAAAAAAATTAGGGTAGGTCACCCTAATTTTTTTTGGAAATAGACCAGAAACAGACCTATTTCTTTTGGCCTTAGCATTTCATGGAACAGGATGAGTAAAAGTAATAATATACAAATAGTGCCTTTTTATGAGTTTGATAAATGGTTTTATTGACCCGAGAAAAGGAATGCTTCTTTTCCAGGATCGACAAAACCATGTATTGACCGAATTCAAAAGGCAAAAATAGTTTTATTATAAAAATCTCACGTAACATACATAGGACATGGTAGTTCTGATTTAACGTTGTCAATTTACCTATTAGTTGTATTACTTGGCACCAATGTGTGAGTGTAACGTCGTTAGTTGTTTAAGTAACGTCATAAATGTTCTTTTAACCACACCTTTAAGTTTCTCAAGTCAATACATTGTTTTATCGGGAAACAAAGAGACCACAGTCTGCCCAATCAAATTCTTTAAACAAAAAGTTTTCATAATAACATATAAATAAGCGAAGGGTCAGCAAAATATTGTCTTAGAACCGTTACAAAGAGATCGAGCATATCTGCGAAGCATACATAGAAATCCGGGAACCCTACGACAACTATCAAATGGTTTTCTATGGTTCTTCAACGTGATCAGCAGACTCCTTTACATGGGATCGACATGTTCTTCACTATTTTGAAATACTTTAAATAATTATTTATTAAATGATGATCTGAAGTCTAATACTTTTATTTTAAATTAACTTGACAACTCAGGGATATATATACAGTACAGGTACATAACTATCAAGTTTCAAAATGATGAGACCCAGGCATCGACATTTCAGGTGCATTTCTTATCAAAATATACTGGACTTCATCAGAGACATCATGGTCAGGCAGCTCATCCAAGATTCCTAGAAAAGATCTAAATATAAATTATGCAATACCTATACTTTCAAGATCCTAATATGTCTTGTGGAAACTTGATTGTCACACATGGCACATTTCTGAGTCGTATATACTGAGAAGCCTTTCTCATCAGGGCATGTATATGTAGCATGCTGTCATCCCCAACATTAAAAGTGATAATAAAACACTGCTGATAAATTATCCTTGCCCCACCTATCCCCACGCGTGGGGCCCCACCAAATATAAATGTTTTTACATTTTAAAAGAACGCCCCTTGGCATTTTTCACAGCATCTATAGACTCCATAGACACAATATAAACGGTTTTAATCAGCCAGGCCAAACCCCAAAAGTGCAGTGTCGAATCAACTCATAATTCATCTTACGAATATTCTATCATGGGTATTTTAAAACCCCATCAATAAACATATACTTTTAATTGGCACATGTACTTGGACATGTTCTTTCTACATTTGCCCATTGGGTCGGGTGCTTATGTTGTTTTATAAATATATGCAGATATGATTACTTTGTATGCACATGCCACAATAATAAACAAGAGGCCCAAGAGGGCCTCCCAGGTGAAATGTAGTCCATGGTTTACCATGGTCACCATGGTTTTTGATTGCCAACCATGAACTACCATAGTAGGCCTATCAAATACAATGGTTTTCTCCATCTGTGACCATGGTCATATTTGATAATGATGGTAAACTATTTTTTACCATGTAGACCATGGCTGACCATGGTGGACCATGGTTGAGGTTGACCATGGTCTTTAAATATATAAAGAATTAAACTGAGTGAAAATGTGACAATCACTGACTTTTAGAAAACAAACTGTACTCTAGATATTTGGCAAATCTTCATAAAACAAATTTCAGTGAACTTTTGATAAAGTTTTAGTGAATATATTTATATTTGAACTTTTTTTTAAACAGAGAATTAATATTTTGCATTTTCCTCAAACTTGGAAGGATGGTTGGTCATGACAAGTAGATGACCCCTATTGATTTTGGGGTCACTAGGTCAAATGTCAAGGTTGCGGTGACATTAACTATCAAAACGATGTCCAATCAATAACTAGAGAATGGTTGGACCTAGGGTCCTCAAACTTGGAAGGATGGTTGGTCATGACCAATAGATGACCCCTATTGATTTTGGGGTCACTAGGTCAAAGGTCAAGATTGCGGTGACATTAACTATCAAAACGATGTCTGATCAATAACTAGAGAATGGTTGGACCTAGGGTCCTCAAACTTAGAAGGATGGTTGGTCATGACCAGTAGATGACCCCTATTGATTTTGGGGTCACTAGGTCAAAGGTCAAGATTGCGGTGACATTGACTATCAAAACAATGTCCGATCAATAACTAGAGAATGGTTGTACCTAGGGTGCTCAAACTTGGAAGGATGGTTGGTCATGACCAGTAGATGACCCCTATTGATTTTGGGGTCACTAGGTCAATGGTCAAGATTGCGGTGACATTGACTATCAAAACAATGTCCGATCAATAACTAGAGAATGGTTGTACCTAGGGTCCTCAAACTTGGAAGAATGGTTGGTCATGACCAGTAGATGTCCCCTATTGATTTTGGAGTCACTAGGTCAAAGGTCAAGATTGCGGTGACATTGACTATCAAAACAATGTCCGATCAATAACTAGAGAATGGTTGTACCTAGGGTCCTCAAACTTGGAAGAATGGTTGGTCATGACCAGTAGATGTCCCCTATTGATTTTGGGGTCACTAGGTCAAAGGTCAAGATTGCGGTGACATTGACTATCAAAACGATGTCCGATCAATAACTAGAGAATGATTGGACCTAGGGTCCTCAAACTTGGAAGGGTGGTTGGTCATGACCAGTAGATGACCCCTATTGATTTTGGGGTCACTATCAAAACAATGTCCGATCATTAACTACAAACTTGGAAGGATGGTTGGTCATGACGAGTAGATGACCCCTATTGATTTTTTTTTTAATTTTTTTTAATTTTTTGTTTTTAAATTATTGTTTTAAATTATTTTATTTGTTGTAATTTTTTTTTTTTTTTTTTAAATTTTTGCATAAAAAGTTTTAGGGTCGGCCCCTTAAAAAAATAGGGTCGGATGTGGCCTTACTGATACAGCTAGTAGATTACTGTCACATGGATATTGAATATCCAAACAATCTCAGATCAATAGAGAACAGTTGGACCTAGAGTTGTCAATTATGTCTGTTCGGGCGAGTGGGGGAGCCATACGTTTTTGTCCCATGGACATTAACAATTTCTAGTTAATTCTGTGTTTCCCCACAAAAAGTGTGTGGATTTAATGTATATATCTGGACTATGTTGTCAAACACTGAATTAGAACTTTATAGTTACAAGTGAAACTTAACACAACATGGAATAATTGACAAGTGAGATAAGAAGTTTCAATTATCTACATATAGAAATGAAATAATGCTAATTTGACACTGTAAGCACATATATAAGAACATCTTAAACCTAACTGCATAACATAAAATGCCAAAAGTGTATTTAATGTGAGCTGTTTTATTTGAGTTAGTTACCTAATTTATTTTGCTTAATCTCATTTAATATTTATTAATGAAGTCTATGATGTTTAAATGATGCATTAAGAAATTATCTTGCTGAAATTGTGCAGACTTATTTTACTATATTATTGTTGAAATAAAATGACAATGTCTATACCCAAAATGTATAGCATGAGTAGTAAATGGATGAAAAAGTCTATGTGTAAATGTATGATTATGTCAAGTGGATATGTCATGGAGTTTGACCATGGTAGTCCATGGTCTACCAGAGACCATGGTCTACCAGAGACCATGAACTACCATGGTCAGAGACCATGGTCTCTCATGGTAGTGCATTGTTGACCATGGTATTTCATGGGGTATCATTGTAGTACCATGGTTTCTGACCATGATAGTTCATGGTCTCTGACCATGTTCTACCAGAGACCATGGTTGACCATGGTTAGAGACCATGAACTGCCATGGTCAGAGACCATGGTCATGGGCCGTCAAGTGCCATTTACCAAAACATGGTCTACCATGGTCTAGTTTGTTGTTTACTTTATCCATATTCAAAATAAATGTATGGAAATTTTGATGCCGATTTGTCTCGTTAACGAGTATGTATCTTACAGATTGGCCTAATTTGCTCGTTTTCTTACCTGGCCATTTTTTCGTGTGGACATTTTACCACATATTTTTTACAATAATTTTGAAAAAAAAATAACCGCACCATGCTATAATTTGGTCAAATTACGGTAATATATATTTTAATAGACACATGACCAGGATGGTAACGACTCTTTGTTTGAAACCTTCTTGCCTCTCACCGCTGATGGTTTGTATTCCAATGGAAACTCGACTTGTAAATGAGAAAGTGTTGATTCTTACAGATGGCGGGAGATATACAGGACTCAGGGTTCTACCCTGGAAAATGAGGGTGGTCTGCCTCACCACAAACAAATTTGACCATTATATATTATAGCCTAAAATGTACTGAAATGATGTAAAACACCATTCAACAACAACATGCATTATTTTAAATGTGTTAAAATCTTATATAATGGCTATGCTGTAAAATGTGGCAGTTAAGTTACTTCAAATAAGTCTATCAATGAAATTTTGCATACAGTTAATTATAGCATACATTGTACATTAAAAAGTTGACACTGTACAGTATTACATAATCCAATATTTGCTATTCTGTCATCTGTTAAAAGCTTGAACAAATATTTCACCAGAATTGAGACTCAAAGGTTAATTGTATAACACTATAATTTCAAATGTATTAGAAAACTCTTAAACAGTAATTACATTTTACTTTTGTTAGTTGTTTATCTAGTCAACAAATTCTTGTGTCAGAAATAACAAAATGAACAGTTCAAATAATAATTTCCGCTTTCCATTGTTAATCTCAAAATGAGTGTATATGTTAAAAAATTAAAAAATGTTATTGCATTTTTTCAGTAAAATCCAGCTAATATAAGCTTTCCCACTACGGCGCGACCACGAAATGTTGCGATCTGTAGAGATCTGAAGATGAAGGTACAAACGTGTTGCACATGCTCAAGTTGTTAGGCCATTATAAATTAATTGCTAGTTTCTCACCCAAATTTATTTCAAAATAGTGTCTCGGGGGTGAAATTTTATTTTTTATTTTTTATTTTATACGACAAATGGAAAATGGCCTCGGCACAAGGCAAAAATAGTAAAACAAACTAATGAGTACTTCCAAGATTGAAAACACATTTGTAATAGTGTTTCAGTCATACTTTCAGCAATTGGTATATTGATATCTTACGACAACATTACAAATGCAATTACTCAACTTGCTCTAATCCACGAGTGGAAAAAACTTCCCCAAATTCCCTTCCCGGGACCACGGCCGACAAGGGAGCCGCTAATTGGTTACCCATTAACCTCCAGAATCAGAACGAGGCTCACTTCCTATTTTCCACTCGTGTTTATTCCAAATGGACGGTATGTAAATCGAGTGTCTCATAGTTTGCTTTTTTCCACTTGTGTTGTGTTTTTTAGTTTTGTTTTTTGTATTTTTATATTGTTTAACATATTTCCTATAATAGCAGTTCGTGTTTATAGCACGTTTTCTGCCATTCTCATTCTTTATTTTAGTGTGCAATGTCGGATGCGAATACGCTACTGCTGGTTGGGGATTCATGCTCTAGTAAGACTACGGTTCCTCCTCTCTTACTGGGCATCCCAACCAAGCAGCTAGTATCAGGCGAGATACTTCATGGGATTGGAAAGGTCGCCCAAACGGAGGCTCGTCCTCCTGACGGTGATGTCTCCCAACCCAGGCATAAGCGTTCCCATACCCCACCCACTCCTGTTCACAGTTACAGGCTACCAGGCAGTGCGGGGGACCATGGTGACTCAGGTAGCTCTCTACCTCGTGGGTACGATGCTGGGCCGCATAACAGTTCTAAATACTCGGCCTCCAGGTCACCCTCCAGAGAGTTTAGACGCAGTGGCCGGTCTAAGAGCAACCGTCATCGGTTTAGTGACAGCTCAAGCTCAGGTAATTCTTTTTCTTCAAAAAGTGAATTTTCTGGCTTCTCTCCTAGCTCGACCCAGCGCCATAGGGGTAGGTCCCCCCACCGGCATCATCGACACAGCAAGTCTGGTAGTCGTTCTCGCAAGTCTGGTAGTCGTTCTCGCAAGTCTGGTAGTCGTTCTCATAGACGACATCATTCTCATGGAAGACATCATGAAAGACATCGTCTTTCTTCTCGTACTCTAGACGACCTCAGGTCTCTTTTAAGCTCGGCCTCTCGAGTTTCTTACTCTAAGAGATCCAGGAACCGCTCTAGGTCTCATTCTAGAGGGGCTTCCAAAAGGGCTAAACATTCCCGTTCTAGGTTAGCACACCATAGAAGGGATCATTCCCTTAGTAAATCAACATCCGTCATTGGCATATCCCGGGGTAATTCTCCCCCTGGCACTGACATTCTTCAGGATCCACCCCTTCCCCCCCTACCTGAGGAGCAGGTTGCTCCTCAGGTTGGTTCGGTTGCCTTATTGGATCCTACCACAGGCATGTTTCACACGGGACAGAGTGTGTCTTCTGAGCATCCCGATGACAATTTTGAGGAAGTACCTTCTGTTGATGCAATTTGGCCTTCTTTTCCCGAACTTATTGTTCTTCTTAGGGACAGGTTGGGCCCCTCAGTTTGTCCTCCGGTAGTTGCACCTGTCCAATCCTCGGCTGGTGTTTCGGCCATGGATTATTTTGATGTACAGCCGACCCTTTCTAAACCTGGTAGTATCTTACCTCAGAGCAAGCAGGTTTCCTCTCTACTTTCGACTATTTCAGCAGAAGTGAGGGGCTCGGAATTAGTACCTGGGTCACCACTCCCTCAGTATCCTAAGGCTCTTCAAAAGAATAAGTTCTTTACAGGTCAGAGGAAGTGGCAGATGATGCGTAAGACTTATGTAGCTCAGGATCCTGTTCTTCCCTTGGATCCTCCCATGGTAGATTCCTCCATTCAGGATATTTTACAACCAAGGACTACCCTGCCTTTGACTACCCCCATCTCTTTGTCAGATGTGATTATTTGGGACCGCTGGGCACGTATGGGTGTTCAGACGTGTTCCCATACTGATTTGTTTCTGTGTGGAATCCTATCCATTTTAAGAGACCCTTCTCCTTCACCCGAGGACCTTGTTGAGCTCCAGCGGTACATCCTGTCTACGGCTAGAGCTAACATTGACTCGATGGATATGTTTCTTAGACTGTCAGAAAGTTTTAGTCTGGTGAGGAGAGATGCTATTCTCAAACTCTCTGTCCTTAACTCACAGTTGAGTTCTAGTCTTAGGGTGGAACCTATTAATTCCCCCACGCTTTTTGGTCCCTCCTTCCCGGCAGTAGTCTCTCATTATAAAGAAGAGGTGAAACATTCTTTCTTCCAGAGGATTGCGCTTTCTTCTGTTTGGCCTTCTAGACCTCCTCTCAGGTATCCCCCTAGGACCCCTCAAGCTACTGTAAGTAGGGCTCCTATGGTTACTCCAGCACCCTTTCTTCCACAAGCTTCGGATTCAAGGGTTCAACCCAAGTGGGTGCCTCCCACTAAGACTGATTTTAGAATACAGTCAGGGAATCGTAGTAGGGGTAAGGGTAAAGTATGGGGAAGAGGAAGGGGAAGGGGCTCTCGGCCCTCTGCCCCATAGGGATGCCCGCTCCGGATTTCCCCAGGTTATTTCCGGTTTGGGTCTTCCCTTAGACATAAGGATTCCCAAACCAGAGATACCTACAGGCGGCAGACTTTCTGCCTTCAGCCATGCTTGGGAAAATATAGCAGATCCTTGGACACTCTCAGTGGTCCGGGGCGGGTATCTCATTCCTTTTCATGTCCGACCTCCACTCGCACGTCGTCCTCCGGCCAGATTCGGTCCTCCACAGGATTCAGAGAAGTTTCTTATCCTGGATCAGGAAATCCAGAATCTCTTGAAGTTAAAGGCAGTGGAAACAGTTCTTCCCTCCCATTCAAGAAAGGGGTTTTACAGCCGTCTCTTTGTGGTACCCAAACCCTCGGGGGCTTGGAGAACTATCATAGACCTCTCTATACTAAACAAGTTCGTCAAAACCCCACACTTCAAAATGGAAACACTAGATTCCATTCGGCTGGAACTACAAGAGGGCGACTGGGTTACCTCCCTGGACCTGAAAGATGCTTACTTTCACGTCCTCATCCATCCCTTTTCAAGGAAATACCTTCGGTTTGTCTGGCAGGGGACAACCTATCAGTTTCGAGCTCTACCATTCGGTCTGGCCCCAGCTCCTTATGTGTTCACTCGGCTGATCAAGGTCATTTGCGCCCACGTTCATCGCTTGGGTATTCGTCTACACACTTACCTGGACGATTGGTTACAGCCAGCCAACTCCAGAGATCTGGCTCTGTCGCACTCAAGACGTCTGCTTTCTATAGTTCTAAATCTAGGTTTTATCCCGAACTGGGAAAAGTCGGATCTAATCCCTTGTCAGTCTTTCATTTTCCTCGGAGCTCGTCTTTCCCTACAGGACTCCCTCGTGGGCCCATCTTTGGACAGAATCCACCACCTACAGGAGTCCCTCAGGGTCCTGTTGTTGCAAACATCAGCTTCAGCAAGGGAACTCCATTCCCTTTTGGGTCAAATGGAGTCAATGTCCAAGCTTCTCCCACAGGGCAGAGTCCACAAACGCCCTTTACAGTGGGCCTTGAAAGACAGATGGGATCAGGCTACCCAATCCTGGGAATACCAAATCCAGTTAGGCCCTTGGTTCAAGTCTGCAACGCTCCAGTGGTTCGATCCAGCCTTCCTGACTGAAATGGTTCCTCTTCACCCTCAAGATCCAGATTTACACTTGTTCACGGACGCCAGCCTTCTTGGCTGGGGAGCCCATTTGGCAGACCTTCAGGCGTCGGGCTCCTGGTCCCTTTCCGAAAAGACCTTCCATATCAATCTTTTGGAATTAAAAGCAGTTTTCTTAGCTCTACAGGCTTTTCTGGAGGATATTCGAGGCCACTCGGTCATGTTGGCCACAGACAATACCACAGTAGCGGCTTACCTCAACAAGGAGGGGGGATCCCATTCCAGGGATCTCTCAGATTTAGCCATAGAAATCCTGAAGTGGTGTTCCCAAGAAGGAGTCTTCCTGAAAGCACGGTTCATCCCAGGGAAACTGAATGTTTTGGCAGATTCTCTATCCCGGAAGAATCAGGTCATTCAAACAGAGTGGAAGCTACACTCTCCAACGTTATCCCAAGTGTTTCGTCTCTGGGACACCCCACATGTGGACCTGTTTGCCACCCGGCTAAACAACCAACTTCAGACGTTCGTCTCCCCAGTTCCAGACCCCGTGGCCTGGGCAGTGGACGCCCTTGCTATACCTTGGCGGGGCCTGTTCGCCTATGCCATTCCTCCACCTCCTCTCCTGTCCCGAGTACTTTTGAAGGTCCAGCGGGAAGCGTGTCTGATCATATTGATAGCCCCACTTTGGACGGGTCATCCATGGTTCACAACTCTCCTATCTCTCATGGTGGCCACACCCCTGAGGCTAGCCCCCAGGCAAGATCTCCTGTGTCAACCCCTGTCACGGCTCCTTCATCCCCGGCCAGAAGTATTCAACCTTCACGCCTTTCTCTTATCCAACGACATCTGCAGGCGGCAGGCTTTTCTGAAAGGGTTGCCCATCGAGTCTGTACCTCTAGAAGGGCCTCCACTAATTCCCTCTACGAGTACAGATGGAAATTCTGGACTGATTGGTGTGTCTCAAGGTCACTGGATCCACTCCATCCCTCTTTGACCTCACTCTCAGATTTCCTTGTTTCTTTATTTGAGGACAAATCTCTTTCTCCCTCTTCTGTTAAAGGGTATCGCTCGGCTATTTCTATCACTCTCAAAGAAATTACGGGACAGGATTTCTCTGATAGCCCTCTTCTCTCTAACATTATTAAAAGCATAGAGCTAGAGAGACCGGCAGTTACCCATGTTGCTCCAAAATGGGACCTCAGTTAGTTCTCAAGACTATCTCAGGACCTCCTTTCGAACCTCTTGATTCCTGCGGTAGGAAGGAGCTTACTCTCAAGACTGTCTTTCTTCTAGCTCTAGCCTCAGGGCGTAGACGGAGTGAGCTCCATGCCTTACTGGGAACTGAAGACTCTGTGTCTTTTTCTACTAATGGGTCTTCAGTTACCTTACATTTCTTCCCAGGGTTTTTAGCTAAGAATCAGCGTCCTTCGGTTCCTAGCTTACCACTGGTTATTCCAGCTCTGCCCTCCTCCAGTGATACCAATTCTTCCAACCTCTGCCCAGTCAAGGCCTTAAGAATTTACCTGGAGCGTTCCAGGTCATGGAGACGTGAAAGAAAAAGGCTTTTTCTTCCACATTATCTGCATGCCACTCGGGAGATTTCTATGGCCTCCATTTCTAGGTGGATTGTTGAAACCATTAAATTGGCCTATGCAGTACAAATTACTGATCTGCCAGATTCTAATCCTACAGCTCATGAAGTCAGAGCCTTGTCCTCGTCCTTAGCATGGTCTAATTCGATTCCCTTAGAGCGTATTCTTAAAGCGTGCTACTGGAATTCAGACAACTCCTTTGTAAGGTTCTATCTTAGGGACTGCTCCCTATTTAATAATGGGTTGCGGCCCAGTCAGTCATCGGAGTTTTGCTACCCGAACAGTCAGATGACTAGATCATTACTGTCAGTCACTAACGTCCGGGGTTTCGAACCACATTACTATTAGTATTAGTAACAGATGCATGTGTTGCTAGTACTAGCCTTACCAAAATATTGTTACCGTTTATGGCGGGTTATTTTTGCCATATGCATGTGTTTTTTTTTGTTTTACCTATTTTCACACAGTTATATGTTACTTTGTGTTTATAGCTTTATTACATTTACAGTTCTTCATATGAAACTTAAAACTGTTTATGCAAGTATCTAATTGGGATTTATTGATACTGGTTTTCTAAAAACAATCGAATTAATACAAGCAATATTCGCCCTTTTTAGATATGCTTGAAATTGTCGATTTTTCAATGGCGCTGGACTTAATTGTCCTTGACTTACTTGACAGACGGACTGTTTTACGGTACATGTTATACCTTCGGGTCAGCTACAGGCGTATTATAGACTCCTTCTGTTTGTGAATTTGACGTATGTGACACATTCACCATGCTTGTTCGCCTTCTCTTGAAATGTATAGGAGTCTCCTCCTACATGTGTATCGACAACCGGGCAGGACCCTAGCATACAGGGGTGAGTGTTAGTTAGTTTTTGTGTTTATGTTCTAATCTGCTCTAATTCTTAGATTATAGCAGGTTTCGATCATTCCCTGTTGCCTGTTTCAGTTTTGTTTAAATTCCCTTGATATATTCTAACTATCATAACGGGCTACTTATTCCACCCCAAATAATTTTGTTAAAGTCGCATTTGTAATGTTGTCGTAAGATATCAATATACCAATATGCTAAATTTAGTTAATTTTAGTATTGGTCTATTATACTTACGACAACATTATACTACCCACCCCTCCTTAATTAGAATTGGCGGAAAATAGGAAGTGAGCCTCGTTCTGATTCTGGAGGTTAATGGGTAACCAATTAGTGGCTCCCTGGAAGGGAATTTGGGGAAGTTTTTTCCACTCGTGGATTAGAGCAAGTTGAGTAATTGCATTTGTAATGTTGTCGTAAGTATAATAGACCAATATTAAAATTAACTAAATTTAGCATATTTGTTTTATTGTTATTATTTTTTTATTTTAAGAAATAAAAATTACCAGGGTGGCGTAAAAAAAATGGGGGCGGGCGGGGATGAGAATCTAGCAATTAATTTATTAAGGCCTTACTACTGTATTTTTGGCCGAGGCTTTAGTGCTACAGACATTGCTCAGCGTGCGATCGCTTCCTGGTGGAGGTATGCTAGTCTGATGAGAATTTTTATCTTTCATCTCATCTCCCTCTAAGGTTGTTGCCCCAATACTTTTGTTAATGAAACCTAAAACTCCATTTCATTTCAGTTCCCAGCACAACTTTTGTCTGTGTTGTCATATTTTTCCACAAATCAGCTGTAATCGGACCGGAAAAATTACACATGCATATTTAGGCACTCAGCGGGTTTGAACTCGGAACCCCTCGCATGTGAAGCGGACTCTCTACCGATATTGCCATAAAAGCTAGCTGCTGCAGCAAGACAATAGTAACGCGCTTTTAAACTTATCTATTTACATTACCCCACAAACGAGTCCTATTTACAGAAGTATGCATGCAAACATTAGTTTTCAATGACTGCATGTTTCTAATTTGGTACCTTAGTAACATCACATGACTGGGAACTCCCACTGAATGACAGTTCCGGAAGAATATATTGTGTTTCTTGTGATAATCAAAAGTCAGGAAACAACGTTAATTTATTTAAAGGGACACACTTATAGTTATCATCAAGCATTAAAATTAGTGTCTCGATTTATCAATCCAGTATCTCGTTTTTTTTGTCTCATATTTTATCAAAGGTTTAAACATATATTACCTGTGCAATATAATCACTGCAGATGGTGCTGCGGGGTATTATTGGATTATCATTGTATTGTGATACAGATCTCAAAATAATATGTATCATGATATTTTTTTAGCATACCGGTTCATACCGGTTTTCTTTCTACACATGTGTTTTAATTATGAAAGTAAATCATAATCTGCGACTTAGATCTATTTTAACTTTAACTTTGTATGGTTCCCATGTTTGTAATAAAATCGTAAATACACGTATTAGGAAGTCGGTACCATTATAGTTAAAAACAGATGCACTTCCAACAATATCTGATGTTCGCTTATCATAATGTGCGCATATGTAGTGCTGGGTACCATGTACTCAGACGAACAAAGCCGACTCATTAAATGGTTGAGAAATGTTGAAAACAAAAGAGCAAAATCGTGTGTTTGGGATCACTTTGGGCTTAAAAAGTTTAAAAAGGGCGCTATAATAGTAGTCTAATCTAGATCTAGGGAATTCTTCATTTTGGAAAATATGATTTGCCGCGAAGTCGGTAATAGGAACCGCCATATAACTGTCGTGACTCCGTATACATAATCCGGGAAATTCGAATTTTAGGTTATAATAGCGTAAATGAGTCTCCATTGCCCTTCCATGTTGACAACCTGTTAAAAACTCAAACCTGGTTAGAATTCTGGGAAACTTACTTTATCATGCAAATAAACATGTCCGCTATTAAACATCAACAAGGAAATAGGGGGTTTAATATCTTTTAAGAAACATTTCTTCAGTTGTATACCAACACTGGGTCAAAGATATTTTTACCCCTTGCAATTTCGTACCCTGTCTACTTTCACTTCTGAAATTTATATCAAAAATTGCCAAAAACATGATGAGCTCCCTTTTCAAATATCAACAACATGTCCAGAATACAGTTACAGCCAAAAAATAACAGGAAATTGCACTTAAAAAAGGTTTTAAAGAAAAAAAAGATTAGCACTCTTTAATACAGAACTACTTTCGACTGCACCATGCAGGCAATGCACCATGCAGGCAACTGCACCATGCAGGCAAGCACATCCGGCTGATTTAGTGGAATTAAACCTTTACCACATCTGGCCGCTTTTCCAAAACAAAAGTAAAATTGTCTTCTGCTTCGATTTTTTCTAAAGTTATTTAATAATTATGCATTAAAATGACTGCAATTAGAAAAAGTTGCACCTTTTACCTGTGCAGTTTCGACTCGGCAAACTCAGAGTTTGTCTATGCGAAGTATCGTGGCGTAATTACGCCAAGAGCTTTTCGCGTAGCTGATTCCCACACTGAGTAGTTTTATCATCCAAACTCCGCGTAAGTACGAGATTTGTACATTCCTCACTCGGCGTGAAAGAGTAAAGTGTGGGTTTCGCGTGAGCTGTACTGTACATATTTTTTTAAGGAATAGAAGCGTTTTGATCCCGGTTTAAATATTTCATATTCAGTACAAATATATATCATAATAATTTATTTCAACAACATGGCTTATATCAGAGATGTAATCATTTATCCCTGATTTAGAATATTTAATTATCCTAGCTGGATTATCTCTGCATTATAATAAGCGACTTCGAACACAAACTATAATATAGCTATCATATTAGACTGAATACACAATGGTTTAACCAGAATGACTAAAGCGATCTACTATGGTCCAACTAACGGCTAGGTGATGGTTGCTCTGGTTCAAACATGGCAGACAAAAGATAAATATTTGCAAATTTAAAAGAAATTTGAAAACAAATTTGCAGTGTCTTGACCATTTGAAGACTTTCAATTGATTTATAACATGATTTGTGTATTTACCTAATTAGGCCAAAGTTTCCTACTGCATGCTCTAAAAAAATAGGGTAGGTCTTTAGACCTTTTTTATTTTCTTGAGCAAGATATTGTGAGATTCTATTTATAACATAAAACCCCATACAAGTTGATGAGACAACCTGAAAGTTTCTCTGTGATGTTGTCAGTTTACCTCGATATAAGACCGCCCCAGTTAAATTATGCGTTCCTGTTACAAATAATAGGACACTTTAAACCAGAAGACCATTTTTAACATGCATTTTACTAATTAGTTTAAAAAAAATTAAGTATACACTACATAATCCAATTGGGTAGTATTGCTTACATGAAAGAAAAACATTCAACTCTGAACTGTCACATAACATTCCAGGCAAATCATATTGCTTACCTAAATATTTTTACACATTTGCTGTGTAATTCGATAATAATTTGCATAGTTTAACCACCAGTGCCCTGTGAATTACAGAAAATATAGAATGGTGTTATGTTTCACTTCCATGATGTAAGCTATGTGATAAATCATTATTCAGAACAAATTAAAAAAAAAAAAGAGTTCATTTTGGCATAAAATGTTTTAGGGTCGGCCCCTTAAAAATATGGTCGGTCGGGCCACTGGAAACGCATCTATTTTTCTTTTTGGTCTTACTTCATGACTTAATAGGATTATAAAAACAGGTTACTTAAACTTACTGCTACTTCAGAAATGCAATGCTGCTGCTACGATAAAATAGGCATGATTTAAATTAATAGCAATGTTACCTGTCTTTAATTCTAACCTCCGTTTTGAGTTGACTAGTGTAAGCAACTTAAGAAATGTGGAGACTGGAACTGATGAATATTTCGTCGAAAGTAGGTCACAGCGACCCAAAATTTTGCACATGATGTTAGATGCACATAAGGAACATTCTTAAATCCTTAAAGAAAGAAGCAAGATACGCATGTGAAGACCAGATCATGAGTAACTGTTATTTCGTCAAAAGTTTTGCACATGATGCTTGATGTATATTATAATTAACATTCTGACGGAGTTTGGTGAAAATCCTGTGAGAAAGAATCAAGAGCCGCATATCGTAGGGGAGACTGGACATGACCTATATTTAGTTCAAAATAGGCCACAGCAACCCAAAATTGTGTATGTGATGTTGGGTCCATACACTGGCGTTCCAGTGGAGTTTGGAGAAAATCCTGCAAGTAACGAAGAAGATATTAAGAAATGAAATCGGATGCACAAACTATGACTAACAAACTGACACACATACATCCAGATGACACTGTGATAACTAACTGTGTATCATGCATGTTTTACTTGCCGTATCAGTCTTGGCGGAATATGATATGCCATTTTTTTTAGCAAAACATCAGTAACACATTCTGATGTCACTTGCTAATTCTCACAGGTTAAAAGTAACAAATTAAAGTAAAATCAACAAATATAATCTAAAAAATATTGATGCCATTATGGCCTTTTTCTGGGCTTCCCGAGGGGCCAATATTAGGCCTCATTCCCAATACCAAATATAGTTATTTTTTCCCAATTTCAAAAAAAGTTATCCCAATTCAGTTTTTTTCAGTCTCAATCAGATTGGTCCGCCTATCGAAAATAGCAGCTGGAGAATAGCACACATAGACATTTAGATATTTCGTATACTATCATAGAATAACATGTATGGTTCTGGTGCGCTATATTCGTAGCGAGTGTAATGAAGGTAAACAGACAACAAACATGTCACATAATAGTAAATATTATCGCAACAAAATCAGGAAAAAAAGACGCTTACGGCTCAAAAGATTAAAAACAAAAAAGGCTTGTATTTTGCTGCAATATATTTTGTTCTGAAAATTCCCAAATCCTGTATTTTGTCGATAAAAACTTCCCAATTTTGCAATTTCTCCGGCGAAAATTTCCCAATTTCTGCAGGGGCACTTTTTCCAAAATACCAAGAAAAATGCCTGGCCATATACATGTTTTAAAGTCTCATAAAATCTCTCAAACTTCCATACAGCCCTGTGAGGGGTGATTCCAACTAACAATTGCCCCCAGGCCTTGATTCTGAATCTGCCTTGAGTATAGCATAGCGAAGAAGTCAGAAGCTAATCGGATGATCTAATAATTGTTACTGCCAGTCGATCTATGGCCAGACTATCACGTACACTTAAATAAGTCAAATACAAAAAAGCCTACTCAGCATTTTAAAAAAGGCATCATTAAATATAATATGTATTGAAACGATGTCATACAGTCGGTACAAACTTTTGCAAGGCACTAATTAAACATACACTTCATTACCTCTCAGTTGTTCAATAGTTTTATAAGTCAAAAAAACTTTCATACATTTGAAAAAGGCTATTTGATCATATTTACATACCAGGTCTGTCATAATAGGCATAAGTAGTAATGCTTTAAAAACTTCTGGATGTCAGTACTGCATAAAAGTTGAACAGATGTATGTAAATATTAATGATTGCCTTGGTGGATCACAGACAGTTCTCAAAAAACAATTTCACCTAGAGGGAAAAAACATGGGTTGTGCAACTCTGATTCACTAATTGACTGCTATACATTATTTTAAAACTGTCTGGGTTTTTTTTTGTTTTTTTTTTAATGAATACAGGGGAGATAACCTTGAAATCTGAAATGACATCACCAGTCAAACATGTTAACATGATTTTAGTCCCTTGATGCACATGACATAATTAGAAATAATTTTGCAACATTATTCAAAATCATTTCATTCCAATTCATTAAATCTAATGATCAATAACATATATTTTCATTTAAATATATAAAAATCAATTATGGTACAGTACATGTACAGAATGGCAGTTATATATAAGCTATGAAGTGAGGAGAACACGACTCATTCTTATAATGGAACTTTCTAAAGTAAACTCATCGAAATGTAGAGGAATATTAAATTGACAAATTGATGGGTGAGCCTGAAACTATAAAAGCAAGATACAATAGTTTTGCTTTGGTCCCCGCAAAATGTTCTTCGAAATTTACTTTATTTGTATTACTCGACAAAATTTGTTATATGCCCATACTGGCTGGGGCAGTTATCAATGTGATAAAAACACATTATGCCTACCTGCTGTTCTGACACCCATTTATTGAGGGAGTCCACCCAGACAAGCTTTCTCTTGGAACGGTCTGTGACGGCATACTCTTCATCGAACTCATCGCCACTGTCTCCACCTTGCTGAAATTACACACCACAATGCTCACAAGAATTTTAAATAGTCCTGAGGACCTTTATTTGCATTCAGGCAGTTCATATTTTAGCAGTTCTCATAAACTACTTAGGAACTGCTTCTGAAAGAGCCTAATCAGTTTACTAACAACAGGTTAGCAGTTTTTACAGCAGTTTCTTACCAGTTCAATGTTTCACGACTGGAAAGATCGATGCACTTGCAGTTATACTGGACTGTTTAGACTCCAGGCAATTCTCATAATACAAAAACTAACATACGTGTAAGCAGTTTTCATAGCAGTTTCTTACCAGTTCAAAGTTTCATATATTTTTTATAACAACGTGTGAATATTACGTGACGCAGTGTATTAGCCAGCCAACCGTGCAGCCGTCTTTTGCACGGCCGTTTTTGAAAAATCGCGGCCAATATTTGAGGGAGTGGGTGGGGTTAAAAAAAATAATTAAAAAAAAGTTTTTTTTTTGCTCAACAACACTTCCAAACTCTTACTTTCTCAATATTATTATGTTTTGTATACATTTATAGAAGAAATATGACATAAAATGTATTTTTTTCACCTTTATCTGTAAAAAAAAATTACCCCAGAGACACCCACTTGGCGTAACGCGTGTTAGCAACTTATTTTGCACACCCTGTTTCCATATTTGCACACCCAGTTCTTGAATTTCTGCCTAATACACTGACGTGACGTCACAGGTTAGAATAGAGGACCTTACATGAGTACTCATTCATTATTGAATTTATTAAACGAGTTGGCAAAATGATATAATGCGAGGCTCTTGCCGAGCATTATATCATTTTTGCTAACCAGTTTAATAAATTCAATAATGAATGAGAACGAATGTTAGATTCTATTTATCACATAACTCACATATCGACTTTATTGCATTTTGCCTGTTGCTTTAACACGCGAAACCGACAAAAACCGTGGGAATTGGATCATTATAAGTCATTATCGATTTTTGTTTGACAGCGTGTTCTAGGCTTATTTGCATACTTATATAACTAGTGGTATATCGAAAATATAGAATGGTGTTATTCCACTCCCACACCGTAAGTAATCTGATAAAGACCGTTACATGATGGGCGCGATTACAACCAGCAGAAGAAACATTATAAGTATTTTAGAGCATATGTCCTGGGTATAAACAACGTAATAAGTAGATATATGTTCTTCCACTTCCTTTTTAGATGGAAGAAATCGTATGCTGAAAACGATGTCATCAGTTCTCGCGAATGTACGGCGATCATATATGCAGACATTTAGCGATAGAAAACAGCTCATTACAATTAATTACATGCATACTTTTATGATTTAAACAATCTGTGTAAACTGTTTGGTTTATAAGCATAAAATCTAGAGGTTTTAGGATGGCGACTTGAGTTGCTTTGAAAAGCAGACAGCGGTTTCCGGCCCGTTTCCGGTCAAAACAAAACAGATTCTGAATGAGGTACTTTCTAAAACAAAGAAGTGTATCCATATAGTCATGTTTTAATCAGGATTTTCAATCATCCTTATATGGACCTCAAGTTTGTTCAAATGGTGCACCTGGAATCACAAATGCCCCCGCCTGATAATTTCTGATATTTTGCATGTATCTTAATTGTGTTATGGTCCTCTGCTAAGTTTGTTCATATTGGTTACCCTCCATGGGGTAATAAATGGCAGGGCCTTTTGGGTGGCACGTTTTACAGAGTTATGTAGGGAAAACTATTAATTTGCAATATTGAATTAATTTAGCATGTAATTAAATGACACATTTGACTACAATATGTCATATTTTGCCTGCCTTGTCTATTTTTATTGCTTTCTATTTCTATTAATTTTAATATGAATTTCCAATTATTAAGTCAATGGCGGATTTAAAAAAATTTACTAATATACCTTAATTATTTCTTTTTATCATTTTAGCTACATTTGGGCTTGAATTAATTTTCACATATATATGTAACAGGGTGGAGTCTCTTCCTTAAAAGGGCAATACAAGCAGGTTTTAGCCAGTTTCTTAGCAGTTTGCATGAATATGCATGTAACAGGGTGGAGTCTTCCTTAAAAGGGCAATACAAGCAGGT
Organism: Cyrtodaria siliqua; assembly: GCA_037043455.1. Taxonomy (NCBI): domain Eukaryota; kingdom Metazoa; phylum Mollusca; class Bivalvia; order Adapedonta; family Hiatellidae; genus Cyrtodaria; species Cyrtodaria siliqua. The sequence continues at coordinate 49,455 of JAWPHD010011482.1, forward strand.
TTTAGCCAGTTTTTTAGCAGTTTGCATGAATATGCATGTAACAGGGTGGAGTCTTCCTTAAAATGGCAATACAAGCAGGTTATGCATGTAACAGGGTCAACCTTAAAATGGCATTACAAGCAGGTTTTAGCCAGTTTTTTAGCAGTTTGCATGAATATGCATGTAACAGGGTGGAGTCTTCCTTAAAAGGGCAATACAAGCAGGTTTTAGCCAGTTAAACTCAGCAGTTTTAGCATGATGGAATGACATATTAGCAGTTTATAAGCAGTTCACCTAATTTAAATAATTCGTGAAAATAACTGCTAAGGAACTGCTCCAAAACTGCTATGGAACTGCTTCAAGAAACTACTAGAGTGAACAGAACTGCTAAGAAACTGCTTATTTTCTCTCATCAAGATAAAATAAATGCTATGTAACTGCTAACATATAAGAACTGGGAAGGCTAAGAAACTGCTAATACCCCCGTCACACCGGACTGGCGTCCTTACTGCGTTCTTACGGCGACCCAGGACGTGGTAGGGACGCCATGGACGGCGTAGGGTCGTGGTGAGAATGCAGGAAGATGCCGTTGGGACCCCAAGGACGCCGAAGGTCGCAGAGTGACGGCGACTACTTTGGACATGTTCAAAGTAAACGCCGAGGTTCGGCGTCCTGGCTCAGGACGCCATGGAATCGCCCTGAGGTCGCCATGGTCGCCGTAGCAACGTGGTAGGAACTGGAAGGACGCCCAAGGGATGCAGTACAGACGTGGTAGTGTCGCCGTGGAAACGCTGAGAAATTGACCGGGGATCAGATGGCGACCTTTCTGCGTCTTTACCACATCTATGCGGTTCTTACCAAGACCCCACCACGTCTATGGCGTCCTTACTGCGATTTCAGGGCGGATTTTTCGGGAGTCCAGCTCTTGTCCGCGACCTTACGACGTCCTCAATGCGTCCCTATGGCGTTCATGGTGTTTCTACGGGGTTCCTACTACAACCATGGCATTTCTACAGAGTTTTCACTGCGTTCCTAGCGCGTTCCTAGTGCGACCATGGTTTTCGTGGGCGATCAGCTATAAAACCCAGTGTTTCAACTTATCTTCATCAGTGTATCTCTCAACGCCATCAAGACTGTATGTTATACTCATCATCATCATGGCAGAAGATATGAAGAACTTACTCGTACTACAACATATGCTTATTGTCCAGCAGCAGCAGGCAAATGATCATGCCATAGCTGTAAGCCTGATCAGACGGCGAAGAAGGAGGGCGAGGCGAAGACGATGCTGGGTTAGACCATGGCTCGGTGATGCCCGAAGAGAACAGTTTGGCCACTTCAACCGCCTCATGCCTGAGTTGAGGCAGGAAGATCCTGCATCGTTCCAGAACTTCCTCAGGGTTCCGCCAGAAATGTTCGATGAGCTGCTCACCAGGCTTGGCCCACGAATCACCAAGCAGGATACAAACTACAGGAAAGCCATCGACCCAGGGACGAAGCTGGCAGCCACTTTACGCCACCTAGCGTCTGGTGACATGTACGCCAGTATGAAATTAGACTTCCTACTACCAGCGAATACCTTGTCTCTCGTAGTAAAGGATGTTTGCCAGGCCATAGTAGACGAATACAAGGATGCGGTGATTAAGTGCCCTACCACTCCTGGAGAATGGACTACAGTAGCTGAGAACTTCGAGCGCCGCTGGAACGTCCCTCACGCTTGTGGTGCGCTTGACGGAAAGCACATTGCCATAAGAAAGCCAGCCAACAGTGGGAGCCTGTACCACAACTACAAGGGATTCTTCTCCATTGTGTTAATGGGACTAGAAGACGCTGACTACAAGTTCTTGTGGATCGACGTTGGGAGAGATGGCTACATGTCAGATGCCATGATCTACAACGACTCTGAACTTAAACAGTGCCTCTCTGACTGTTCCATAGGCTTTCCAGCTCCTGCAGCACTGCCGCACGACAATCACGTTACGCCATACTTCCTCCTTGGCGACGATGCCTTTGGCCTCCGGACCTACATGAAGCCCTATGCAGCGCGCAACCTGACGAAGGAACATCGAATCTACAACTACCGCATCTCCCGCGGCAGAAGAATAGTCGAAAATGCCTTTGGCATTCTGGCGCAGCATTGGCAGGTTCTGCTGGGGACTATGCAGCAAGAGCCTGATACAGCAAGGCTCATTGTGGAGGCCTGTGTCTGCCTCCACAACATGATGAGAATGTGCTTGCCAACCCTGCAGAACGCAGCTCTTGACCACGAGGACATGAACCACAAAGTTGTCCTGGGTTCGTGGCCTAACAACGCGAACATGTACGACGTGGACCGGGCTAGAGGCCCAAACAAAGACATCACTGCTGCGAAGAAGCAACATGAATATCTGAAGTTGTACTTTAACTCAGAGGTGGGATCAGTCCCATGGCAGGACAATATGATATAAACATTGTCATTTAAATAGTGTACGTGGCATTTAAATAAAAATGTTTATTAAAAAGGTGTTGTTTGTTTTTTGCGTAGAACATAAATTATGTTATAACCAAAAATATCTTTAAAAAAGATAATCGGCGTGTAAATAGATATTGAGACCAATTTTTATTTACACGCCGATTATCGTTTTTAATAAAAACATATTCCTTTTTATACTTAGATAATTAGATACATAAAAGCCATTCGAGGTGTGATATTTTAAGGTTAGGCATGGGTAATGGTTCCGCTACGTTTCGGACCTCATGACCTTTCACGAAGTTAACCAAGGTATCCTAATGAAATCATTAGGATACCTAGGTTAACTTCGTGAACGGTGATGAGGTCCAAAATGTAGCGGAACCATTACCCATGCCTAACCTTAAAATAGAAAATAAGAATTAAGAAACATTATTTTAAAGGGAATTAAAACTTTATTGTTACAATCATCCATCATTATGAAAAGATAAGCATTCATACGACACATATATAAACATAACATATAACAAAATACATGTAATAATAGCACTGTTTAGTATCCATTAGCACAGTTTGTCACAGTTCATAATCCCAGTATCCAAGCTCACTTGCTAGTGTCAGAGCGCTGAATTTTTTCCATGAAGGAATCAATGAAGATCCCTCTCACAGAAGGAACGTCGTCCCGTGGTGAGGCTGCAGTTGACCGAGCTGCAGAGGTGGCAGGGTTCTGTGGGGTACTGCACAGTCGTCGGCCAGTTCTGGGGCGGAGGCTGCCGCTGCGAGAACTGGGATGACTTCTGGGAGGAGCAAGGCTGCTGCTGGTCAGGCTGCCACTGTTGCTGCTGTGGATGGGAAGGCTGGGAGCGGACCCTGTCGTTAAGGTCCAAATACTTGTAGAGCAGCTGGCTCTGTTCCTGCTGGAACTGCCTCCACAAGCTTGGGTCCAGGTCTTCCATCACCCTTGTAGCCCAATCTCCATACGTAGCCCGTTCGCTGGGACGCGCAGCCGGCTTGATCATTTCCAGCAGCTTTTCCTGTAGCTGCATGGACTGGCGGCACCTCTCATCTAGGGTGCTGAGCAGCTTCTCTTCCTCCGCTGTGGCCCTGGACGAGGAACGCTTTGGCCTGACATCGAGGACGACAGGCCTCTCAGGCTCTTCGGGAGCTGAAATGGGACCAGATGTCAACGGCAGCTGCTGAATGTCGTCGTCTATGTCCACGGATTCGGCATCATCGTTCACCTGGGTCTGGGCTGCCAGCTTAGCCTTCAACTGCAAAGACACAAGGGGAAACCATGGTTAAGTTTTGACTTGTGTGACCATAATTAACTTATGTACAACATAGCATTCAATAGTAAATATAATAGTATTATTTAGTTTAGAATATGGAAATTCTATAAAGTAGAATGTTATGAAATATAGTATTATCCCTGTAATTTGTCACATATATTGTACTTACACTGACGACGGTTCTTGGCTGGACCGCATGGATGTGCGACTTCAAAAAGTCGAACTTGTCAAGAACCCACAGATCACGCTCGGTGCGGTCGCCAGTCCCAGCCCCAAACTTCAGCTTCGCCAGTTTTCCATACCTGGTCCGAATGGAACGGTACCACACGGTAAGGAGGCCCACTTTCTTGTCAAGAATGCGGGCCTGCTCAGCCCAGAGCGCCTCCTTCTTGCCCTTATCCTTGTAAGAGGACAACTTCTTATTGAAGAGCAGTGGGTGTTCCCTCAGCCAGTCTACCATGGCCTCCTCTTCTTCAGGTGTCAGGTCACTGTGCACAAGCCTGTTCCTCTTTGTTTTACGGCTTGGACTGTCACGCTGTCTAACGCTGGCAACGGACTGGGAGTCGGACTCAGCAAGATCGACGTTTGAGGCGGCCGTTTCAGGAGATGAGGATGGTACTGGAGAGTGTGAGGTGTGAGGCTGGTACTGGAGAGTGTGAGGCAGTCCTGGCTGCTTTACCTCGCTTACGGCCCCTCGCTTTCGGCATCACGTTGCGATAATGTATGTTAAAATACGTGTGTGTTAATTAATTGATAGACCCTCAACGGCTTACTACTCTAAGAACAGAATCATGAATGAAGTTTTCCGGAAAAACAGCGGAGTTTTATAATCGCAACGAGGACGCCGTGGGGACGCCGCGCGGTCGCCGTGCAGTTGCCGTGCAGTCGCCGTGCGAGCGCCATGGACGCGATAAGGTCGTGGTTGGAACGCCAAGGACGCCGTTGGGTCGCCGTGACGCCGTACACACTCAATAGAAACCCCAAGGACGCGGTAAGGTCGAGCTGGGAACGCCTTTACACGCACAGATCGCAGAGCACAGGACCCCCGTGAGACGGGTGACCGAAATCTGGATTTTTTTAAGAAAAATCATAGGGGTTCTCAATGCGACCATCGGCGTCCTCCAAATTTTGACCGTTTAGGACGCAGTAAGGACGCAGTAAGGACGCCAGTCCGGAGTGACGGGGGTATAAGGAACTGCCTTCCACTTTGACATGGGAAGAGACCACAATAAATTTCCCAGTTGTATTGTTTCAAATTAAAATACACCTGTATTGAGACCACCTGTGTTACGATTCTAACATCAGATCTTTTCTAAGTGGTCTCTGAATACTGAGTGTTGCTGTAAATATACAAGGTCTCTTGTATTAATTAACAGTGTTGAAAAGGACAGTTGTATTAAATTAATAAATGTCTAAATCAAATGTTCATTGTAATGCACCCAATTAATTGTTTTGAAAATTAAATTTGCTGGAAATACAAAACACAAATCCAGGTGTAGACTCCTAACGACCCACATTTCAACTTGTCTACAGCTTCTGTATTTACATGTACTAGGTAATGAGGAGAGCAGTGAGAGCACATCATGTTAATCAGGCCATCCTTAAAAATATTTTGGTTTGCTGAGCTCAGACTCAAAATGTTTAAGGTGGGTTACAGGTAGGTAGGTGAAATTTCTTTTTTCCACAGATAGTAAAAAACGTGAGAAATTAAAGGAAAAATATTCTTAAAATAGCAAAAAAAACAAAAAGAGGTCAATAAACTTGAATCTCTACTGATAGGTTTTGATAGCTAGATCAGCATTCCTGTGAAGTTTCATGAAAATCTGTCAAGTAGTTTCAGAGGAGTAGTCGCTACTAGTTTTTATTATATAATTCTATGTAAACAAAGATAGCTGCTGGCAGCCATGATTAATGTCGAATAATTTTCAACTAGGACCAACATAATGTCATGCTGATCATTTAAGAAAAAGTCCCATATCAATATCACTTATAGTTTTTAAGAAGTAGTCGCTACAATTTTTTTTTTTAAAAATCTATTTTTAGCCATGGTGGCCATCTTAAATTTCCAGCCAACCTGAAATTTTGCTAGGATCAAGGGCAACATTTCTGTTAAGTTTCATGAAAATCCTTCAAGTAATTTCGGAGGAGTAGTCAGTACAAATGTTTACTATATAACTCTACATGTATGTAAACAAAGAAGGCCGCTGGAAGCCATATTTAATGTCACTATATAACTATATATATATAAACAAAGATGGCCACTGGCAGCCATGTTTAATGTCGAATCAAAAAGATTTTCGACAAGGACCGACATCATGTCATGCTGATCATTTAAAAAAAAGTCCCATATCAATTTCAAGAAGTAGTCGTTACAAACTTGTTTTTTAAAAATTTATTTTAAGCAGTGGCGGCCATCTTGAATTTCTGGCTGACCTGAAATTTGGCTAGGATCAACTAGACATCAAGAGCAACATTTCTGTGAAGATTCATGAAAATCCATCAAGTAGTTTCAGAGGATTAGTCGCTACAAGTTTTTACTACATAACTCTATGTAAACAAAGATGGCCCCTGGCAGCCATGTTTAATGTTACTATATAACTCTATGTAAACAAAGATGGCCCCTGGCAGCCATGTTTAATGTCGAATCAAAATGATTTTCGACAAGGACCAACATCATGTCATGCTCATCATTTTAGAAAAAGTCCCATATCAATATCACTTACATTTTTCAAGTAGTAGTCGCTACAAACTTGTTGTTTTTTAATCTATTTTTAGCCGTGGTGACCATCTTAAATTTTTGGCCGAACTGACATTTTGCTAGGATTAACTAGACATCAAGAGCAACATTCCTGTGAAGTTTCATTGAAATCCGTCAAGTAGGGTCAGAAGAGTAGTCGCTACAAGTTTTTATTATATAACTATATGTAGACAAAGATGGCGGCTGGCAGCCATGTTTAATGTCGAATCAAACTGATTTTCGACAAGGACCAACATCATGTCATGCTGATCATTTTAAAAAAAGTCCCATATCAATATCATTTATAATTTTCAAGAAGTAGTCGTTACAAACTTGTTTTTTAAAAATCTATTTTTAGCCGTGGTGGCCATCTTAAATTTTTGGCTGGCCTGAAATTTTGCTAGGATCAACAAGACATCAAGAGCAACATTCCTCTGAAGATTCATGAAAATCCATCAAGTAGTTTCAGAGGATTAGTCGCTACAAGTTTTTACTACATAACTCTATGTAAATAAAGATGGCCTCTGGCAGCCATGTTTAATGTTACTATATAACTCTATGTAAACAAAGATGGCCCCTGGCAGCCATGTTTAATGTCGAATCAAAATGATTTTCGACAAGGACCAACATCATGTCATGTTCATCATTTTAGAAAAAGTCCCATATCAATATCACTTATATTTTTCAAGTAGTAGTCGCTACAAACTTGATGTTTTTTAATCTATTTTTAGCCGTGGTGGCCATCTTAAATTTTTGGCCGACCTGACATTTTGCTAGGATTAACTAGACATCAAGAGCAACATTCCTGTGAAGTTTCATTGAAATCCGTCAATTAGGTTCAGAGGAGTAGTCGCTACAAGTTTTAATTATATAACTATATGTAGACAAAGATGGCCACTGGCAGCCATGTTTAATGACGAATCAAACTGATTTTCGACAAGGACCAACTTCATGTCATGCTGATCATTTTAAAAAAAGTCCCATATCAATATCATTTACAATTTTCAAGAAGTAGTCGTTACAAACTTGTTTTTTAAAAATCTATTTTTAGCCGTGGTGGCCATCTTAAATTTTTGGCTGGCCTGAAATTTTGCTAGGATCAACTAGACATCACGAGCAACATTCCTGGGAAATTTTATGAATATCCATCAAGCAGTTTCAGAGAAGTAGTTGCTACAATTTTTTACTATGTAACTATATGTAATAAAGATGGCTGCTGGCAGCCATGTTTAATGTTGAATCAAAATGATTTTCAACAAGGAACAACATCTTGTCATGCTGATCAATTTAAAAAAAGTCAGATATCAATATCACTTATAGTTTTCAAAAAGTAGTCGCTACAAATTTGTTTTTTAAAAATCTATTTTTATCTGTGGCAGCCATCTTGAATTTCACATCAACGTGAATTTTTGCTAGGATCAACTAGACATCATGGGTAACATTTCTGTAAAGTTTCATGAAAATCCATTCAGTAGTTTCAGAGGCGTAGCTGCTACAACCAAACGTTTACGGACAAACGGACGACGGACACCGCACCACGGCATAAGCTCTGCTGATCTTTGATCAGTATAGCTAACGAAACAAGTTAAAAGAATTGCAATAAAAAGTTTCGGTTAGGGCTCTTTTTAGTGAGTAGGTCGGAGCAAACCAACAATTTTTTACGGATGGTCTCATGTTGCAGAAAACATTACAGCTGAAGTGCCATTTAATATTTTCATTCTATTGATTTTCCCCCTAATCTGATACTGTCATTTTGTGAAACTGATTAAAGTTGCATATCCACACCTTCCTAACAAATCATTATCAGTCCTGGTACAATTTGGGATGGGACATTGATTCAATCAGAACCAAGGAAATTCCTAATGTGAATTTAGGAGTGTTATTTACATAATTTGTATGTGTTTCTTTTTGTCTATAATCTAGTTAAATGTTCTCCTTTATTAGCTGTTACTTTTTAAAACTCGGATTATTATTAAAATGTGTAAATCCCCATAAGCTTGATCTGAAGTGTAATACTTCGCACTAAATGAATCGGCAATAACTGAACAACTGGAAAACTTACCTACTGAATTTTGAATGTCTGACCGACCATAAAGAGGTTACAACTTTTGCCACAATTTGGAAATCATATAGTCCCCCATTAATAATATGGACTGGGAGGCTTATATAGTATAAATACGGTAACCTTTTTAAACATGAATTAAGTTCAAGATATCAAATGAAACATCTGATCATGATCCCAAACAGGTCACAAACATGCAATAAAGCATATCACCATAAAAACATGTTGAATCATTTATTTAGCATAATTTTGAGATTTATCCAAACGACACAAGAGTTAAATTCAATTTGATCAATATCTCTTTAATTGATTAACAGCTATGTTGTTAGGAAATTAGTTAACTTTTCTGTCGGAGTTACACATTTATAATACAGATTATTTTCTCTGCATTGTAAAAAAATTAACACAAATGTAAACAATTATAAAGGATGCCCAAACCTGTATAAGATGTAGTGACGGGAATGGGTATGTGGGTCGTATCCGTGTTGGTTCTGATCTGACGGCTTGTCGACTCAATTCTGAACTGTTATCCTTACCAAAGGCATGCCATGTGGTTGCTCTGCCGGGATTTTCACTGATATGACTGGCACCCTGGAAGCAAGACAATAGGATTTAAGGCTAAGTAATGCTGATAACACAACACTTTTGTGCCCTAAATGGGTATATAACTAATCCTTCAAACTACGGTGTTCCTCTTTGAAAGTGATTCGTGATAAATTGGGCTCCATCTCAAAGAGTCCCCTATTTATGGTATTGAACCATACTGAAAACATGACGTTTTACTTGCCATGACATGTCACAAAATTATGTTTTAATGGTTTATTTTTCAATTATGATTATGTTAGTAGGATTCAGTTGGGGTGTATGTACATAGGTAGGTTTATAAGCTTGTACTACTGTCTCGCCACAGAGCTAGCTTTTATGGCAATATCGGTAGAGCACCCACTTCACATGCAAGGGGTCCCGAGTTAAAACCCCGCTGAATGCCTAAATATTTATGTGTATTATTTCCGGTCCGATTACATTGGTTGAGATGCCGGGTAGGCATTGTATGAGGTTATGCCCACATGCCTAGATCATAATGTATATGTGTTGTGTGGTGATATTTGTAGGGTGACAAATATCAAGTTAAAGTATGGAGGTATGTAGTAGGACTCAGTTTGGGGTGTATGTACATAGATAGGATTATAAGCGCTGTACTACTGTCTCGCCGCAGAGCTAGCTTTTATGGCGATATCAGAAGAGCGTCCGGTTCACATGCAAGGGGTCCTGAGTTCAAACCCACTAAGTGCCTAAATATTTATGCCAATTCCATTGGGCATTTTTTCTTTTGCCAAAAAGTATGTTTTTTACCACAGTTGGAAAGAAAAAATGCCCACTAAATGGAAAAAATAATAATTTTGTGACATGTCCTTGCAAGTAGAATGTCATGCACTGAATATGGTTCAAATATCATTATAGGAGACACTTATTAAACCATGCTGGGTCACAGCGCAACCTGCTGCATAATATACTCCTCAAAATAAGTTAAAAGCATCACTTAATTATTTCAATAAGATTAAAGTTTGCATCATCGCACAAGTTTAAGGACTATCGGTCAGCCATCTTTGATCCAAATAATCCAAAATCGATGAGATATGGTCAAGTGAATTTTTCAACGATGTACGCATTTTAGGCACGAGCAATGTCAACCATATAGTACATGACAGTAATTCAACACTATTGATGTGAACATAATATTAGAAAGAATACTTATATGGCAGAAATTGTGCGCTTCATATTCGAAAAGGTTGAAACAGTTTTACTCAAAGTTGTTTTGTTTTTATGTGAAAATAAACTGGTCCATAAAATAGTCCATTTATCCAATGAGTGCAGACGAAACATCATTTCTGAATAAAATAAGCCATGTTATCACATCATCCAAAATTTGCATAACTACATTCTTATAAACAAATCTACTAGTTTCCTTTGGCCTTGTCAGACAAATTTAGCCAATCAGCATTCAGTTTAATAAACACTGTAGACTTTCATAATGTCTGTATCACTTTCAACTCAGAGTTTTGATAGGCTTACACAGTTACACCTCCTGCGAGGCCAAAAGCCAGCTTAAATGGCTGGCGCAGAAAAATAGCAAAGTTAAGAGAAGGGTGACTCAAGAAGACATAATCCTTAAGTTTGTTTTCTTTGTACTATTTCATCTTACCAATAAATAAGGTGAGAATGAGATGACGTTCAAATACATCGGGGACAACCACTAACTACATAAAGGACAAGCGGATTTAAACAAATGAGAGAGCACCCCTAAAATCATAAGGGGACATAACCCCATTGAAATCCAGAAATGCAAGAAATGTGGAAATTCCACGAATACCAGGTTTACTGAGTGGAAACCTTTTTTCTATATTTAGTAACAGTGACCTTGACCTTAACCTCAGGACCCCAAATGCAATCCTAAGCTTCTTTTACATATTAGGTACCTACACAACAAATTTCATTCCAATATCTCATTCCCAACTAAAGTTATTGAGCGGAAACTGTTTTTCTATTTTTAGTAACTGTGACCTTGACACCAGTGACCACAAATGCAATCCCAAACTTCCTTTTGGTATTAGCTACCTACACAGCATGTTTCAGTGTAATATCTCATTCCTTTCTTAATTTATTGAGCAGAAACTGTTTTTCTATTTTAGCACCAGTGATCTTGACCCCAGTGACCCCAAATGCAATCCCAAGCTTCCTTTCCATATAAGCTACCTACCCTGCATGTCGCATTACAATGCCTCATTCCTAACAAAAGTTATTGAGCGGAAACTGTTTTACTATTTTTAGTAACAGTGACCTTGACCTTGACCCCAGTGACCCCAGTGACCCCAAATGCAATTCCAAGCTTTCTTTCCATATAAGCTACCTAACCTGAAAGTTTCATAGCAATGCCTCATTCCTAACAAAAGTTATTGAACGGAAACCATTTTTCTATTTTTAGTAACAGTGACCTTGACCCCAAATGCAATCCCAAGCTTCCTTTCCATATAAGCTACCTAGCCTGCAAGTTTCATTGCAATATCTCATTCCTAACATAAGTAATTGAGCGGAAACCGTTTTCTATTTTTAGTAACAGTGACCTTGACCCCAGTGACCCCAAATGCAATCCCAAGCTTCCTTTCCATATAAGCTACATACCCTGCAAGGTTCATTGCAATACCTCATTCCTAACAAAAGTTATTGAGCAGAAACCGTTCTTCTATTTTTAGTAACAGTGACATTAATCTTGACCCCAGTGACCCCAAATACAATCCCAAGCTTCCCTACCATATAAGCTACCTACCCTGCAAGTTTCATCGCAATACCTCATTTTTAACAAAAGTTATGGAGCGGAAACTAAGAGTTTGAAGCCGCCCGCCAAACGACAAATCCCAATCTGATAACCAGGTTCTAGGAAAACCCTGGCTAAAAATACCACCAAAGGAAATGGGCAGGAGTATAGCTATATACCCAGTATGACATTTTTTTTATCAAACCAATCAAATTAAAAGATTGGAGTGGCTCCAAGTTAAAATAAAACACAAATAAGCCTGCTGTAAAGTTAAAGAAATAAAAATAAAAACTGCATTTCCAGCAATAAATAAACTATGGAATAGTGTTATTTCCAAACGCTCACTCAAAATAAACCGAATGCCAGCACACATTACCATGCTATTAGCAGATTATAGCTATTAACTATATCATATTAATAAGTATACCACCATTTAACACCTTAAAAAATTACCATTACATGCATTTTAGTGTGGATTTTGAGTTCAAACCTGGGATGATCGTGGAAAACCTTTTTTTTCTGTACGGCCATTGAATTGTAAATTGTGCCAACATCTTGATTTTATTTAGTAAATCTTCACTAATGGTAGCAGCTAGTGCAATGTTTGTCAAATTTATTATCATTGCCTGGATAAATACAATTAGTATGTTTGCTTTAGTGAGATTATGCAAAACAAACAATATGTCTGCATTCAAACACTAATTAGCTTAATGCTATTTTTAGCTATTTAATTTCATTTTGAAACATAACTCGTAATATTTCCAACTTTGATTCAGAAAATCCCAAACAATTCAATGATGGCAGTTCAAAATAGTGATCTTCTGAAAGAGAGATTATTTAGAAATCTGCTAGTACAATAAATATATATGTAGATATTAGTATTTATAAACGCATGGTAAACTATTTTATAAGCTAAAAGTTACAGGTAATGTAGATCGAGTTAAAATAAAAATAAACTCAAGTTTTATTTTACCATGATTTTTTTAACACACCTTGAGATTTTTTGAGATAAGACAAGTACAAGTAATTATTTTTGCATTCTTTGTCAACAATAACATCATAAAAATGTCAATGACTTTTTTTTTATTATTATTTGCAAGACTATTCAATGCAAGTGAAGTTAGGGAACTTGCATTTTGACAAATGAACTTGTAACATGAAAAGTAAAACCAGGTTAAAATTGAGCCCTTGAGTAACAGTAGCGTACTTGTAAACCTATCTATTTACATATTGGCCTCCCCCACTGAGGCATTGCAAACTTAAATGACCGGTAGTAATACACTATCTATTATAATAAACTTCAACAGACAACAGACATGTCTGTTAGATGTCTGTCTGTAAGTGAAAGAAAAAAACATCTTCTTGTATTTAAACATTATCTTTACAATACTTAAATCAATATTGTCCAACAATAATATATCCATAAGAACCTCTACAAAAACCTATCACAGCCATGAATGAGATAGTTAAATAAAAATCAAACAAATATCTGATGTCTCATTTATGCAAGGTACATCAAATACGGTACTTGAGGTTGGAATCTTCGAATGAATAGTCTGCAAAATTTACTTTTCTATAAAGAAGACATAATATAACTGGTAAAATGTACAGGATTATACTGTAGAAATTGCTTATGACGCTTATTTAACGACTAACTGTTTAAACACTATCTTTGGTCTCACCTTTTGAGCTCAAAAAGATTTCTTTAGAAATTAATACTGGATATTATTCAAGCAGCACTTTATTATAAGCACTTGGTCAAATCAATCCTAAAAGCAAGGACTTCTCTTTGTGATAGTGCTGAAGTGATGACCCTCATCTTGGTGACTGTGGCCCACTTTTTTAAACAAGGAAATGTTTGAATATTCAATTGGTTTCCATATATATACAGTGATCAGCCATCAGTTATCTATAAAGAACTCCCCATTTTGAAGGGGTTCAGTCAGTAAGATGGGGATCGATTGAGGGGGCTCGTTTTCTCTAAACTGTCATTCAAACAGGGTCAGCTCTGGGCATCGCCAATGGAGCCGAATGAGAAAAAATTATCAAAATGTCTCTAACTTTTAGCATTTGACGAAAATGACTTGAGCACAAAGAATATATAAATGTATATGTATATATACTTTTTTTAAGTCTCCAAACACCAACAATTAAACAAGGGGCCTTTCAATAATATGCATCCTTTTATTACCCTTGACACAAAATGTGCAAATAACAAAGTGAACAATAAACCAATTAACATTTGTCTATGTCCACCATTGATATTATAGTGTGACATGTGTTTGCCCTGAATTAATGGTAATCTAATGGCTTTGATTGGATGATATTTACATCCGACCTGTGCTTGTTCACATTCACTGATCTATGATATGCTTCTAAATTGAGTTTAAATAATTAATGCCCCCTTTACACAGAAGGAGATCGTTGAGCGATACAAAATTGGCCCGATCTCTCTACGATCTCCTAACACCTCGAACAAGTCGCTCATTGAGCGATCAAAAATTAATGGCGATCTATAGAGATCATTCAGCGACCTTGGCGATCATTGAGCGCTCATTGAAAGATCGCTGAGAGATCATTGGGAGACCGATGAGATCATTGAGCGCTCCTTGAGCATTCGTTGAGAGATCGCTTACCTTGGTGATCGATCTCCTCATAGTTTTGGACTGGGTCAAAACTATGAGGAGACCGTGGCGACCGTAGAGATCACTGGAGGATCATTGAGAGATCATTGCGATATGTTGGCGATCACTGGGTGTTCATTGAAAGTTCATCAAGAGATCTGGCCAATTTTTTATCGCTCAACGATCGCCACCTCTGTGTAAAGGGGGTATAAGAAAGAACTTTCACTACCCCTCTCAGGGTTTTCAATAAGAGCCGGCCGCCGGCCAAAATGACCGTTTCAAATGAGGTTTAGGCCGGCTCAAATATCCGAAAAAAATAAAATCGGCATCTCCGGTGATGACAACAATATTGTTTTTCTTTGCATTCGTGTTTCATATTAACTTGTATAAGCGGTCCAGTATGTAAACTACACTACCATTGGTCGAACCTGGGTCGATTCTTTATGATTGTCCAATCGCGAACTTGATAACATGTATCACAGAACCTTGAAAAATGTCGGGTAAAACTGTCAAAAAAAGAAAAATAAACGATTTTTTCACCCCAGTTGTTGGAAGTAAGAAAAAAGCAGAACGTTCCGGTGTTTGAGTTTACTATTAAATATGTTGAAGTTATTGTTTGTTTGTTTGTTCTTTTCTTATTCATCGCGTCTGGAATACTTTTTCGCCGTAAAAACAACAACACGCGAACATAGTAACGCACAAACGGGAATTCTGTTCTAAGTTTTTGAGCAGAGATCGGGCGAAATTGATCGTGGTTGTCAAAAATGGTTTGTCGAGAGAGATACTTAGAGGTGTAAGGTACGAAACTTTTTATTGATCTATTTATTATAATCTATCTCACGGAAAAGGGGAGGTGCATCATTGGGATAAATGATGTACCCCACCCACCCCTTTTCGTCATTCTGTCTTCAACCAAAATTTTTGACCTGACACAAAATATAAAATAATAAAAAGCACCATATTAAGGGGAAGTTATGCCCAATTTTTTTTTGAAATCGGACATTTGTTAGTCAGGGTTGATATAAGTCGATATTAGCTGATCAGAAAGTCATGGTTGATATTGGATTTTTTAGTCAGGGTTGATTATGATATTAGTTGATCAGTCAAGTAAGTTAGTCGTCTCCGCTGGTATTATTTTGTCAGTCTGAGTCAGCATTAATATTAGTCGGTCTAGGCGGATATTAGTTGGTTGATCAGTCATGGTATGGTTGATTTTACCTATTAATCAGGGCTGACATTAATTGACCAGTCAGGATTGATTTTAGCTGAATGATCAGGGTTGATATTACCTGGTCAGTCAGGGTTGATATTAGTAACTTGATGATGATCAGTCATGGTTGATTAATTTGATATTAGTTGGTCAACGGTCAGAGCTGATATAAGTTTGTCAGTCACTATCAGTGTTGTTTCAGTTAGTCAGTCTGGGCTGATCTTGCTGATATGTGATAGTCGGGGCTCGTAAGTCAGTCTGGGCTGATATTAGTTGGTCAGTCACTGTCAAGGTTGATATTAGTTAGTCTGGGCAGATATTAGTATGTTAGAGTTGAGCCTGATATTAGTTAGTCTGTGCTGATATGTTTTTAACATTTTATTTCTTATCAATACAATGATGCACAAAGAACAATAATTATGAAATGGGCAAAATTAACAAAATATATGTATAAAACAGTACTGAAATAAACATTAAGTTTAATAGCATCTGCCAGCAGAGGGAGACGATCCATTTGGCATTATGTTGGTCATTAGTGTGTTCTAGATAAATTGATATTATCATTTCTTCAATATATTTCCTTTAATACACATGTCTGATAAAGCATTCAATATTAAGGATTGCTTTATTATACTTATTTCTGTGTTAGAAATATTTTGCGATGATATTAACAAAAATATACGTGTTCAACATACAAGTGTTGCTATTTTCCACATGTGATATCTTTCCAATATCCTTTATTATAATTATTATCTAAAATTCTCTTTATTCAGCTGATGTTAGTCCCTGTTAGGGTTGATATTAGTTGATCAGTTTGGGCTGGTAAAGCTTATTTCTAAAGTCAGTACAAAAAAGACTCATCAAAGAACATTGTATATATGTTGATATGAAGAAAACTGTTTTTAAATGTTAAGTTCGCCATTCTGTAGTCTGGATCGGAATAGGATAAGTATTATCAAAAGATGTCCGACATATTTATTTAATATGATATTAGCTTTTAAAAGGTAAAAAAAAAATCTCTTCTTAATATTGCCCATTTTAAGGTGCTTAACAGTACAAAAAATATTGTTTTTAACCTCCCTAGAATCGCTCAGAATGCAGGAAATGACGTTTAGGTGGGGAACAAATGTCGGGGGGGCATGCCCCCGAACCCCCCCCCCCCCCCCCTAGCATGCGTGGTGCCTCCTCAAATTATAAAATGGCCTGCTCAATCAAAGCTTATTGAAAACCCTGCCCTCTAAACAATGAGGTCATATCGCATAGATAGGAATTTTGAAACTGGCACATGTTCAAAAAAGAAATTAGAAATTAATAATAATTATGTGAAATTATTCCTGAAAGTAATGCATACTTTCAGGAATAATTTCACATAATTATTATTAATATCTAATTTCTTATTTGCTTCATAGAGCGCTGTGGTCTAGTGGTAGAGCGTTGGACCCATGATCCAAAAGTCGTGGGTTCGATCCCCGCCATAACCATAAGTGCTGTGTCCCTGAGCAAACACTTTATCTGCATTTAATTGCTTAGTACTGGTTCTATTATACCCAGGAAGCACCGACAGTTACAATCGATGTAAAATAAATAAGTTTACACTAAACGAATTTCTTATGTATACATGTATATTCTCTATTTAGTATATGAATGCATATTATATAGTTTATAGATGTATATTGCCACTATTTGGCTCCAATTTTTCTAATTTGCTCCAACTTATCTCATTTGTCGCAAGTGGTGGTGCAAAGAAAAAATAAGTCAGAGGGTAACCTGGCGAATCCTTACATTGGTTAAAGGTTATATTAGACTTGACACGAATATACCCACTTTTGACCTTTGACCTGTCAGTGTGACCTTGCCCTTGGTGATAGGGACCTGAGATTTTTTAAAGACATCTTCAAGTAGACACCTGAACCTTTCTGTGTTCAAAGTCCCTCAGGCCTAAAAAAAAATATTGTTCTGGTAAGATGTTCAAAATTGGTAGGTAGGGTAGGTCGGATTTTTTTTTTTTTTTTTTTTTTTTAGGGATTGTTTTTTATGAACGCAAAGAAGATGCACTGGATTATGTACTATAATTACTGTAATTATAATTGTTTTCTATTTGCTCTTCACTTGTGTACATACATACTTTATATAATTATATATATATTTTTTTTTATTTTTTTTTCGAAATGGACCAAAAAAAACGTCAGGGTCGGCGGGTATTCGTAGATAGGGTCGGGTGACCCGAATCACACAATTTTTTTTTAGGCCTCAACTGGCTCAAAAGTTATAAACTGAAACAAACTCAAATTTGGCCTTTGACCAAGTGTGACATAAAGGCCATGATGATAAGGTAATGGGATGTTTGCAGCACATTGTTTTGATCCAACTAAACTTCTGTAAACTATCATTAATATTTCTCCATTAGTCTGAACAAAAGTTATAGATGGACACAACATGATCAAAATATGAATTAGAGAGTTATGGTCCTTTATAAGATGTATTCATTGCATCATGTTGAAGATTTGTGCAGAGTTTCATTGAACACTTTGAAAGTTATTAGCCACAATCGATCGTAAAATTCAAGTTTTAAGTTCCAGTTTAAACCTTTTTTCAAAGGGAAATAATTAAAAAAAAAATTAACTAGAGAGCTGTTGGCTTTTATCAGATGTATTCACTGGATCATGTTGAAGATGTTTACAGTTTCATTGTTGTAGACCTTTTACATTGAATGTTATAAACCACAATCAGTTGTTTTGAATTGAATTGGGGTTTTAAGGCGCACCAACACACGAAAAGGTTATATGGCACCTAATAGGCATGAACATGCCAGGCTCATCTTCCATGTACATTGAGATAAAATATGGAAAATGGGCCTAGAACCTTCTCACCCTGAACTACAGAGTTGCTGCAAATTCTATCGTAGAAACTCCATTTACGCTGGAGCCACGTTATTGTTTTTCTGCCACTGCTCTTTGATGCGAGCGAGATAGCACCTGAAACAATGCAGGGATCATGATGAAGACCTTCAATGAACATGAACAAAAAATGATAATATGAACATGAATTTGGGGGGATTCTACCCCTCTGCCTATCCCTCCAAAGGGATCTGCAGTGGCCCTATTCTTTGCCCCGTGACCAAACGGGGCCCCCGAGAACCACATGTTGTCAGGTATAAGTTAACGGACATATGTACGGACGGATGGACGGACGTTCAACGCCAAGACATAATATGTCCCTACAGGCAAATAAAAATGTTGAGAAAGATTCAGGATGCATTCACAAAATTGTAAAGTTTTCGCTATACTATCTACATAGTATATAAACTTAATTTTAAACATTTTATAGGTCCTGGGGACTTGATTTAAACAAAATCTAGCAATCAAGTCTGAAAAACAACTGTCCAAATATGTCTTGCGGTTCTTGAGATGAAGACTGTTTAAAGTTTTGGCTATTTTTAGTAATTATAGCCATCTTGGATATGCATTAGATCTAATTTTAACAAAATTAAAAGCCATTGACTTAAGCATCATCCACGTGATTAAGTTAATTAAAAAAATTGGTTTATGAAGAAAAGTTGATATGAATTGGGTTTTACAGCGCAACAACCAAAAGGTTGTATGGCACCAACAGGAATGAACATTTCAGGCCCACACTCCATTTATACATAGGCCATCCATAAAAAATTGTTGGTTTGCTGTGCTCGATCTACTCACTAAAAAGAGCCCTACCCAAAACTTTTTACTGCAATTTTAAGAATGTTTTCCGTTTAATTTCTTATGGTTTTTACTGTCTTTGAGATATTTTTTTTTTTTTTTACCTACCTACCTACCTAAAACTTTTTGGGTAGGAGCACAGCAAACCAACAATTTTTTAAGGATGGCCGAGAGATAAAAACATGCAGAATGGGCTTAATAGAACCTTCTCACCTGTAGAACTGCAGAGATGCTGCAAATTCTGTTGTAAACACTCCATTTTTTGCTGGAGCCATGATCATTGTTTTCTGCCACCACTCAAATAGCACCTGAAACAATACAGGGATGATGATGAAGACCTTAATGAACATGACAGAAAAAATGACAAAATGCCGCGCTTTTTTTATAAAAATTGTGAAAGATGCAACCCTAGCCTGGTAATTTTGTGGGAAAAAAACACAGCGATAACTACCTAATTTGTGAAAAAAATCAGCCACTGAGTAACAGTTGTGAAAAAAATTACCACATTTGAATTGTGAAGTCAGTAGCAGAATTTCGGTCTGTGTTACAGGAAAAAAAAAGCCCTGAAAATTTAACATGAATTCGGTGGAAATTTACCCCTCTGTCTGGATAAGCATTGCCCTTATAATCTTTCCTGAGAACCTCTTACAGGAAAAGTAAATGGGAGACACTAAGCAGTCATAATAGCTCACGTTGAACCTTTAAAATTGGCTCAGGTATTTCAAGGCTCAGGTAGTTTAGTTTATGTCAGTCAAGTGTAAAACAAACTTATTTCACACACGGTAATATTAATTAATTATTTAGGTACAATTTCGGTAAATAATTGTTTACTGAAGCTTAAAACAAACTCTGTACATGTCTCTGTTAACACTGCATGGTTTAAGGGAAATACCAATTTAGGTGAAAGTACCTGCTCTTAAAAATTACCCATCACAGCAGAGCTGTAGATAAGTTGAGTATTTGAGTAGTTTACTCATACTGTTTTTACAAATATGCTCAGATTTTTAAAATATCGAGTATCACAATTACTCATCAACTTACTACATTTAAAAATTATGAGTATTATATTTGTATGTATTGTCCTGTGGAACAGTTTAATATTCAATATTAAAATGAAGAAAATTGTTCTAAGCATCCATATCTAATATAAGAACAAAGGCCATACAGTGTTTTGTTTAGTAAATTACTTAACATCCATTTTAATAATAAATGAATGGTTGTTTCTTTTAAAATGTATTAAATGTATGTGAATCCATTTTGGAAGCATGGACTATTTAAAAATTATTTTTACTCTGAACGTGTTCATTGTTATTTATTTAAGATCTGAAGAGTAAATACTTACTGCAGTCAAAAATAATCTACAGCTCTGATTACACTGGGCTTAATTCATTCGTAGATCATACAACATCGATGTCAACAAACATCAAACATCAAATGGGCGAAAAATTGAATTAGGTGAAACTAACTAAATTCTAGGCACACACACATAAACTTGTTTTCATAACCCAATACAAATGAAATTTGACCAAAAGATCGAATGAGTATATAATTATACAAAAATTAATTCTTGTCAAAACTCAATTTTCTATAATGCCGGTAAGTAATACTCTGACAAACTATTTTATGTAAAACAAAAGTCAATTAAATGATTATCATTACTGAGATATTCCAGGTCAAGTTTACTGAAGGTTTCGATCATAAAGGGATTTTTTTTTAAAGCAAACTGACGTCTTTAGTTCACTCAACGCAGGGACATGGCAATACTCCTTTTCTCCCGGTAGTAACATGGAAAAAAAAAGAAAGTTGAAAAATGCAATAAAAATCAGTGTTTGGATTGGGTAAGGGTAGACTTTTAGTTACCACTTTTTTGCAGGAATAAAATGTCTATATTCCTGAAAAATATTGCTTGTAACGATTTCTTCCAAAGTAGAATGAAAAAATCAGAGAGAGGAGGACCCGTGAACCCTGCCCCACACTCCCCACCTTCTGAGAGGAGGTTCCTTCCAGTCACTCCCACACTCAAGGTGTTTCTCACTTTGTATTTAGTGTATGTTGAAAACAGGTCATGCTGATGTAATCGGACCAGAAAAAATACAATGAAAAATTACATATAAATATCTTAGGCACTCAGCAGGTTTGAACTCGGGACCCCTTGCATGTGAAGCAACCAATACAGATATCACCATAAAAGCTAGCTCTGCGGCGAGACAGTAGTAACACGCTTATAAACCTATCTATTTACATACCCCACAACTGAGTCCCCTGCTCAGCTCTCAAACTGTATGATGAAATAAGTGCCCATGTAAAAGCTAATGGTAGAAATTGATTAGCGTTCTGAAAAAGTCAATATAAATCTCATCAAATATAATACTTTTATTTATGAAAATATCAACAGGAATATGGCTAGGCAATATTGCAGACAGCAGGGGCCTAAGCTTAAACAAGTTTTAAAGAGTGTTATTTGGAGGTCTATTAATTTAACACTGATTAAATGATTATTTAAGGATTAATGCATCTTAGATTTCCTGTTTATAATTGATCTTTTATATTGATCTCATCCTCTATTTGTACGCTGCTTACAAGTATTAATAGAATAATTATTATATTTTACACAAGATTGATATACCCACATCATCGGAAACTAATTTTGGATTAAAGATCGATGTAAACATAAAACAGATCTACTTAACCTTATAAGTAATCATTAAACAAGGATTAATATTTTAAACTGAGAATGTCTTTCTTACCGGCTGTCAATATTTTAACAGCTTTAGGTTTGAACATATTTTAGTATTTTTATGTGTTCATTGTCAAAAAGATTGAGCAAATTTGAAAGTGGTTTGTTATAGAATCTACTCTATGCTCAAAGTTATAATAAGTTATTGAGCAAAAATGTGAAAATTTAATATGAAATATTGATCCATTGAACACTACCACTAGACTTAGCACTTGTGTAGCGCTTTATAATCTTGCATATATATGTTTTTTTTGTTGTTTTAAAACATATGTGTCCTAATTAATTATGTACCAGAGCATTTAAACTTTTTAAAACATTGGGTCACACACGATACCTTGCAGGTTAGGACTACAGAACAGTTCAACACACTACATTACCAAAGCCAAAGTCACACAGCTTTGGGTAATATTCGTCTCACTGGTTTCCGTATTTGACATATCATGACATCACCACTTACATCATGTAGCTCAGCTCAGCCTGATGCTTGACTTTTTGTTACTATTTATTCATCTCATTTATTTTATTTAGTCATTGTATCACATATATCATGATTTGCTCTGAGGGATGGAATGCATTTTCTATCTTTTAGTGATAACTCAGTCCACAAACTGTACTCAGTATATGTCTGATTCATAATTTACATAGATCTACAAAGCACACAAATAGAAACAGTTGTGTCAATGCAGTGCAAACAAATTGTGCTGAATCATTATGGGCAATAATAAACTTTTCTTCAGCTCAAACTGATTTTTAACAAATATTCTGATACATATTATGTTAAAAATCTGAGGAAAAGATATCTTCAGACTAACAACCTTAAACAATATATTCATTTTCTTGGAAATTAACTTTCCCAAAATGATGTCAACAAATGTGGATCAATGGAAGTGACCAATGCAGGAAATACATAGCTGATAAACTGTGAAAATACAGCTGTTAAATCATGAACATTTTGTTTTGATGGAAAAATCTGGAGATTGTTCGCTTAAAACCAGAGGTCCAGAGAGACTGGAGAGCAAATGAAAAATCCAGAGAATTCGGATTTTAGATTTGACAGGAATTTAAGTCATTGAAAAATAATTCTGGTGAAAAATAATAGGCAGAGTGAGAGAGAAATTGAAAAAAGAATGAGAGAGAGTGAGGGAGAAACTGTCATCTCTCCGAGTTATACATTTTGAGTGTCAATACTGGAATATATACTTACTGTTGGCAGCCCTCTATTTGTTGGTGTAGATCGACAATCATATAGAGATTTTAGGTATTCATAGTAAGTGTATGAAGGAAGTGTTAATGAAACAGTATCCGAATTTGAATCAGTATCATTCCTCATTAAAGAATACCGATATGGAGTCAAATGTCTGTCATCTGTGAACCAATCCGTGTCATACGACACCTCACAGAAAGTCGTTGGCGACGGATAATGCGCCATTGTTGTGATCATGAAATAATTGATTTGATATTAATTAAATAACACTAGTCCTGTTTTATGCCTCCTGCTTCCGTGAAGTAGAAAAACATAGAAATCAATGAATATCCAAGATAAACAGCACACTTTCAATTTCCCGGCATCTGTCACTTCCTGCGTCTGGGACAACGCATGTGCTCTGACGTCACTAATTGTACTTACACTAGAAACAAAAGCGGATACTGTTTTAGGGTTTTCATGTGAACCACAATTAAATACTCCGCAACTATTCATGCACGTATTTTATATGCTTAAGCTTCTTAAAATTATGTCCATATTCATAAGTATAATACTGTAGGTCAAAATACTATTATAACATCCGATATCCTACATAGGATCATAGAAAGTATGCACACTATACTGTATACCTAACCCTTATGTAAAGAATTTTTAATGTGATCCTCGCATTTTCCTTAATTCAGTACAACTAGAAATTGATCAATCGTTTATAACAGGATATCGCCAGGTGACTCTAAAGCCTTTATTTTCTTTTTATTTACACACATACATAAATTTATCCTTAGTACAATTTGAAAGTAGATATCTTTTTATCCTCCGCGTGAACCATTCAGTTGTACCCATTATATTTTTCCATTGAAAATAACAAATTGCATGTATTTTACATTGTTGATATTTGCATTTCATAAAAGGTAAGCATTCATTTGTGCTTGCATATAATGACATATTTGATCATTTATATAAACGCATGCAGCGTTAAATTATAATTATGATGACATAAATATATGCATTAATGGTAGTTCTGTATGAATTTGAGAAAAACTAACTAACTGGTGCTAAAGGTCCAGATCTAGTATTGTAGCCCTCTGTAACATAAGTATGCACGAATGCGTGCTTTAACAACTTGAGATGCAATATATATATTCTATCTATATTGCGTTTATTATAACCAATAAATGATTAATAGCTCAGTCAAAACATATATGGCCTACACTGACAAGAAAGTATTAAAATACGCGCCACCATTAAAAAGGTAGGGACACACGACACTCTTGATTTGTTTAAAAAAACTCGCGGCGTTCCGTTAGTATTTCGACATTACTTGCTTATTTGCAATCATCAATATTAATTCGTAATAGTTTAAAGCAAATTGTTACTTGCACCAATACTGTTTAAAATATGGTAGAAAAATGAAGACAAATGCTCAAAATGTTATTTAATTACATGCAAGCAGGTTTAAAGTCGAAATGATACTGGATAAACAAATCAAGGTGATCATTTGAGTATTTGATACAAACTTCAAGATTGCCATGTCTCCCTTCAAAACGTATTATAAAAAACAACAACAAAAAAAAAACGCACTGCGCATCGTTTCCAGTTGCGGATCCAGTGATATATCGGGAATATATTAAATAGTGAACGTGTACGACCATCACACTTTCCATCCCCTAAAATGGTTGAAAATGCATTGGTGACCCATTCATTAGCATAAACAACTTTGTAAATGTTTATTTGTTTTTGACTGGCAATTGTTTCTGCGAAAGGTGCGTCCCTCCCCCAATTTTAAATCCTGAATCCGTCCCAGCTTTTTTCATCCCGTCCTTTATATATACACTACTCAACTTTTATAATCGGTCACTTTTCAAAGAATTATATATTTTTTAATAATTCATATTTTCAATTGAAATTTAAACTGGCGTCGTTTAACAAATATCGCCAGTGATTTATAAAACTTAATCTGCCTTGATTGGACTAAAACCTTGTTGATAAACTTAATAAAATATTGGTATGTGTTTCGGTGATTTCCAGTTTTTAGTATTTGTTTATTTTCAAAAAAAACTGGGTGACCGATTATAAAAGTTGAGTAGTGTTTACGAGTATATATATGAGGCTCGTGTGCCTGGGCAAGAATAAGTCCACTGCTTATCCAGATTTAGAGGTAGAATCCCCTCGAATTCATATTCATTTTGCCATGTTCATTAAAGGGACACATGGCAATCTTGATTTTTTTGAAAAATCGCGGCGTCCCGTTACTTTTTCTAAATAACATGCATTATTTCAATCATTATTTAATAATTAACAGAATAGTTTAAACCAAATTGTTTTTGTGTATTACAGACTTTTGATAATACTACACCAATAATATATTTCAACATTTGGTAAAATAACATAGAAAATTGAAAAATCAAAATGTTATTTAATGATATGCAAGCAGGTTTAAAGTCAAAATGATCCTTGATAAATAAGTAGAGCCGCTAATATTGATGCTGAGACTGATTGACCAGTGTCGGAATAATGTGACTGGCGGGTGGGGGTATCATGTCTACTACGGCGTGGTATTCCAGTGTGGGCTGGCGTGGCGCAGTCGGTAGCGCGGCGGATTTGTAACCGGAGGCCCCGGTTCAATCCTCCGGGGTGCCACTGAGTTCCGAGGGTGTTTTCTTGGGCAAGACACGTTCCCTTAGCCTCGTCCGTCGGATGGGGACGTAAACCGGGCGGTCCCGTGTATCGGTCTATCCTCCGAGCACGTTAAAGAACCATAGGAATCTATTCGATAATAAGAGTAGGGCAGGTTCCCGGATTCCTATGT
This sequence comes from Cyrtodaria siliqua, assembly GCA_037043455.1. NCBI lineage: Eukaryota > Metazoa > Mollusca > Bivalvia > Adapedonta > Hiatellidae > Cyrtodaria > Cyrtodaria siliqua. The sequence continues at coordinate 75,563 of JAWPHD010011482.1, forward strand.
ATCCTTCCCCTCTCTCTGGGGCGGCTCTAAATAACCTATACTGTGTTGATGAGCCGTTAAACAACATTCAATTCAATTCCAGTGTGGCAGCACTAGAAACCATTGAGTTCGCTGCTTCAAGTAGACATATCATCACATCACACAACAACACACAGATAAAAGTCCAGACATTGTGCCTATAATCGTCAGGTAGGACGCCTGTTATAGGTAGAAATACACACACACACACATTGATGCTTGATAAAAACTTCAAGATTGCCATGTGTCCCTTTAAAGGTCTGTGATCTCTGTATTGTTTCAGGTGAATTGTGGCAGAAAACAATCACCGTAGCTCCAGCGAAAATTGTAGTGTTTACATGAGAATTTGCAGCAGCTTTGCAGTTCTGCATGTGAGAAAGATTCTAGACCCAGTCTGCATAATTTTATTTAGATGTAGATGGAGAGTGAGCATGTATTGTTGGTGCCATTTAACCTTTTTGTGGTGGTGCGACGTAAAACTCGAATTGAACTCAACTTTTTGTATGTGTGTGCTCTCTCCATCCTCACTCTTTTTCATTGGTAGCATTACTTTTTTCTCCAGAAAAGTTATACGCATATCCGCACTGACTCCCACGAGATTTTATTTTAATAGTATTATATCACAAATTTTAAGGTTTCTTAATTTTTTCTGTTTGCTTAATATAGGCGGTAACCAAATAGGTGATCCATACCGTTTAACGGATATTCATTAGCACCGAAAATAGTTTTCCAATAACATAAAAGACTACACTTTAACCCGTACAAATACATGGAGTAAGTATACATATCCCTGATAAATGGTATTGATTAATTAAGTGTCAGATTATTTTCCTTTAATACTTTCATTTTAAAAAGAAATTGAATAAAATAACATGGCTAACAATTATAGAGTGTTATAATAGTGTTATATAGATATTGTAGGCCGTGTTCTTTTATTCAATTTCTGTTGAAAATGAAATATATACAATTTTAATACGTATGTGTATATTGTGAACGTGGTAGAACTTCATTTAATATCAGGCGTTATTCTGTTATTGTTAAACCTAAAAGTAAATGGGTCTTATTTAGAGAGGGACAAACGGTAATATTGTTGTTTTTTTTTTTGTTATATACACTGAACAAAATTGCCAAGTATCAACTAATTTTCTTATTTTAAATATATTTCAGAAAAGATATATGATAAGGATCTTGTTTTGACCCATAGTTTGTAAAACATTTATTTTTTGTTTAAATTGTTACATCTTTTGAGAGTTACCCTCCCTTTATATGAAAACATGAAATGTGCTGATAAAACACATGAGTCAAAGATCGCTTAAAGATATCAATTCTTAAAATTGGTATGAAATAATAGAAAAAAACATAAAAATTTGACCACTTTATCGCAGATTCTCCGTCTATAAAAAAATGAAATATGGATAATCTTAAATTACCTCCCTTTAAATTGAATATTGTTTGAAATTCAAGTAACTGTAATTCAGCGTTAACATTAAATATTTCGAAAATTTCTTTTGCAAACGCATTTGTCATTTGTAGTGGTAATGCTAGTACAACATGATGTCAAAATAATTTTAACTGGCATATTTTAGAATTAGGAACATCGAAAGCTTCATTAATTCGAAGTACTTAATAAAATCCTATATACCCAGTTGTATAAGTGTTATAACTTATTTCTAAGAAAACACATTGACTTAAACGTTTTAAAATATGTTCATGCAATCAGAGTAGACGATTTATACTCATTATTTTGCAGTTTAACCGTATCTCTAATCAAGCTCAAAATACACAAAACAATGAGAATATTATTGACATATTCTTAGGTTGATACTTAGCAATTTGGTTTAGTATATATATATATATATACATTATTTTTTTTACGTAACTTACACATTTGCAATCATGTATTTGCTAGAGCTAGATATGTTTGACTCGATTTGCATGGTGTTTTAATGTCCTTTTCAACACTTGTAAGGTTTATTTTACAAGGTAGTTGATTATTTTTGTGGTGAAGGCAGACCACCAACGTTTCCTGGGTAGAACCAATACTGTACACCTCCCGCCATCCGTAAGAATCGACACTTCCTCACTTACAAGTCGAGCTCCCAGTGGGATTCGAACCCGCAGCGGAGAAAGGCGAAGGTTTACAACGCAACGTCGTTAACAACTCGGTCACAGAGACGCTTTCGAACAATGTTCCGAAACACCAGAGATAACATTAATTTAAGAGCGTCTCCGTGGTCGAGGGGATAAAGACACTGCGTTTGAAAACGTCTCGCCTCTCACCGCTTGGGTTCGAATATCAATGGGAGCTCGATTCTTTTTACGGATGGCGGGATGTATACAATATACTGTTTCTACCCAGGAATAAGTGAATGGCCTGCCTCCACCACAAAGAAAACACGACCGTGATACAATGGGCTGAAATATGACGTTAAACATCAAACACACGTTATTTTAGTGTTTTTGTATATTTTCATGCCTTTCACTCTAGTTATAAGTGCAATGCTAAGAGGGCAGTTGTTGCAATTATTTATCTTGCAAGTCCACCATTAAATCAGCTTTTAATGGTAGATTGTTTAATGTATGTCTAGCTTCAAATGTTGACTGACGTAACATTTGACGTACATTTACGTCATTTATGTTCTGACTTGAAATGCACCACGTTGCGATATACAATATGTTGGACAAACAGGTCGATCCTTAAAAGTTCGATTTCGTGAACACAAATATAATGCAAGTAATCCTAAAAAGTTAAAAAATTACTTGTACCAACACTTTCGTCAGTCAGGTCATAATTTTAATAACGTAACTGTTCAACCGGTTGAATATAATCTTTTTGATAATGATACTACTAAAAGCTTTAAAATAGAAGCTAGACATATTGCAGAACTTAAGTGGATGAAAAACTTACAGACACTTTATCCACTCGGCCTTAATGACATTATTTATCAAGAAGGAAATATTTCTAAAGATCCTAATATTGACATTTTTTTTCTATATTTTCTATTCGAAAGCGTAAATCTAGGTGTCATGATCTTAGGCGTAATGGTAACATCAAACGTAAATCGCATGTAATTATTTATGTCGCTGATTTACAGACTATTTCTAAACAGTCTGGAAAGCACTCTATGCTTTCACGGTTCATCTCTTTGTCCATTTCTTCACTAAAGTTGATCGACGAGGAAGCCGACACAATTTTCATTCGTACAGATCCCTTGTATAACACTTCTTCCATAGTTCAAAGCTACACACAACATGTTCTCCGACCCCATATTGCAAGGAGTCTGATCACGTCAGGCATTTTCTAAAACAACTATATATTAATAAAGGAATTGATTTCATTGACATGCCTAGTACTTTTCGAGATACTCATGTAGTCGATTCCATCCCAAAATATTTCAAAAATTCCGAAAGTCCTGTAATTTGTTATAACTATAATTAGAAATATTATTTTCAACTACAACAAAATAGTTTCTGACCTTGATATAGTACATAATACTCCTAAGGAATGTGAATGCAACGCATCAACATTTTGCTATGCTCCAGCAGGTCATGTCATCACTGGTAATTTGATATTGTTGATAAACGTATTCGACATTTGTTTTCGCTAGGTCCTAAATATAGATTACCTTCAACTATTGATTTTAATGCCTGTCGTGCCCAGATGGCCCACTCCATTGAATATTTTAGTATAAAATGGTGTCGTAGAGAACATGCGGACCCATTAATATAAATACGGTACTAGGCCAGGCAACAAGCAGGGCAGTAAGCGTAACCCACATCGACCCATGGCCTGGGATGACAGGCCAACCAAAAAACCCAAACCAGTGTCCGTGGTCCCATAAAAGAGGGCGATGGCCACTGAGTATTAATATAAATACGGTACTAGGCCAGCCAACAAACAGATGCAGTTGCGGACCCAAACACACATACACCCAACTTAAAAAAACAGCATATAAACCACCAAACACACCCATAAACATAGCACGTGAAATTAGGTTAAATTAACCGCCAGTGCTATGATTATATATTTGGCACACAATTCAGACACTTTGGTCGACTCTGAAGCGGAGTCATTCAATTCAAAATTCAAAATCAAAATCTTTTTAGTCCAAACATAATGCCGAGTCAACGGGTGATTTTTCCCGGGGACTCAAATGGTAGAGGGACTATAAACCTTAGAAATATTCAATCAATCATGCGGACTTAAACTCGCTTTCTACTTGGAAAAAGTAAATTCTTAATATTATAGATACACGTATTAACTTTTACAATGCTAACCCCTCCTTACATCCTCCGAGACCTAGGTTTTCCTTTCGTAATTTAAAATCGGGAATTTAGGAACAAATTTGTTTTAGTTCCTGCAGATAAAGCAGCTAATAATATAATTATTGTTTGACGCCTACATTACGTCAATGTTTTATCTCTGGAACTCGGCAGCACCCATTCGTATACTCCGGTTAATTTTACCGAGGATGATGTTGTTTCCGCACATATCACTCGGTGCACTACTTTCAAGGCTGGTGTAAACGATAAGCTAAATAACCTGCCTACTATGTACTGGATTCCTAAATTACATAACAATCCGTATAAGGCTCGCTTTATTTCTAATTCTAGTGCCTGCACCACAACAAACATCTCCAAACCTTTAACTTCTTGTCTTACTGCCATTAAAGATCACGTTAAACTATATTGTGATACAACTTATGAAAAGTCTGGGATTAATTTATTTTGGTCTATAAAAAATTCAGGAGACGTTTTTGATAAAATGTTCAATAAAGGTCAAGTTTCATCAATAAGCACTTATGACTTCTCTACACTATATACAACCTTACCACATCATCTTATTAAATACTAGCTAATTTCTCTTATTCAAAAAACATTCGCTAGAGAAAATACTACATTTTTGGCAAGTAATAATATTAAAGTGTTTTTTACTAACGGCAGTTTAGAACATTATACTATGTGGACTTGCTATAAGTTTGTGAAGCACTCATCTTCCTATTAGATAATATTTTCGTCAGGTATGGAAACTACCGTTTATAGACAAATTTTTGGTATCCCTATGGGTACGAACTGTGCACCACTTGTCGCATATTTGTTTTTATTTTGCTATGAAAGAGACTTTCATGTTGAGTCTTTCACCAGGTCCCATGCAGATGTTATTGAAGCCTTTAATGACACCTCTCGGTATCTGGATGACATATTGAACATTAACAACCCTTTCTTTCCAACTATGGTTAATAATATTTATCCTAAAGAACTTCAGCTTAACAAAGCTAATATATCTGATAACGCTTCTTTTCTTGATTTAGATCCCTCGATTGAAAATGGTGAAATATTTAGCAAAATCTATGACAAGAGAGATGATTTTAATTTTGACATTGTTAATTATCCCCACTTGAATGTGGATGTTCCCCGAGCAACTTCTTAAGGGGTCTATGTTTCTCAACTTATTCGTTTTTCAAGAGCTTGTACTCGAGTGGAGGACTTTAATATTCGTAATCTTTGTATAACTAAAAAGCTACTCTGTCAGGTTACCGTTATCATAAACTACGTAAAACCTTTGCAAATCTGATCTTCTTTCCAAATATAAAATTAATTTAAGAACTCTTCTGCGACAAGGACTATCACAACCTGACTTCTATGGTGATGTGATTTATAAACATCGTAAGATTCTTGGTCATGATCACTTTCATATACTATCTTGTTAAACTGTTAAAAAGTTTATCAAAAGAGGTTATGACCCTATCATTTTGCAACGTACTGCATGCTTGGTGGTGGACCTTTTTACAGTTCGCCACTATGCTTTCCTCTTTAATTGTACGATGACCAGACATGCTGTGGACAATATGATGGCGCCTACCTAAAGCCCCCCCCCCCCCCCCCCCCCACACACACACCACACAGTGGCCTACTTTGCCATGACCGTTCCAAGGCGGTAGTCCTATTGTCAACCGTTTTGTGTTTGTGATGTCGTTTGCATTGAATATTACTTTTGTCTTCTTGTTTGTCTGTTTGCGTGTTTGTTTCTGTGTTTTGTGGTTGACTGTCCTCCTTGATTGCTACTTTCCCTGTCCGATCTTTTTATATTTCTTTACCTAAACTACGAGTTTCCTCTTATCAAACAGAAGCCGTTCATTGGTGAAAGCGATACGAATTCCAGTTTATGAACCAAACTGTGATATATATACTGGAAGTTATATATATATTTACATTTATACTGGATGTTATATATATTACACAGATACTGGAAGTTAAATATATGAATCAATAATAATTTCCATTTACCGTGTATAATTTAAAAAACCAATAACCGCGTGTTGTTTTTTTAAACTGCGGGGTTAAAACAAACAAAATGACCGTATATGCCTGCCTATCTGCCTGTCTGTCTGACAATCAATTCAAAAATGCTAGCAATACATTATACGATTACAGACTGGTGGGGCCGAGTGATTGCAGTTCAGTAGTTAAGCTGGATCGTGCGGAAGAGATCGATGGCAATGGTCTCTCCCGACTATTTTTCATGGCCAAAGGGAAATAACTTGCAGACAATATATGCTCTTCTGAAGTAATTCAACCAAAACGGACACTATGTATGTGTGTGGTGGGGTGGTGGTGGGAGGGTCTAACTGCGCACGCATTCACACACAACGCCTTATAATACACCGATATACCACTCGTTTATACAATGTACGCAGTGGTGTTGTTGAACACGACACAGCAAAGAGATCATCTGTGGTAATTAAAACAAGAGGTACTCGAGGACTTAATGACGCTCTTCTTGTTAAAGTGGCTCTCATGTATGTAACACTTGAGAGACAGTGATGTTTGAATTCTGTCAATACTGTTTGCGAATAAACCTAGCAACAGCGCTATATGCAAAGCCGTATCAAATAGAATATCTTTCTTCTATTTTTATTTTGTTCTAATCAAATGCATCCACATTATTGTCAAGAAACGCCTGGTGACGTTAAAGCCGGGTTTTCCAAAATGTGAAAGATGAGTGCCTGTGTTTGGTGAAACTATTTAATAGGGCTTTTCTAGATAAATTATGTTTTTGGAGTGGGAGGATGCTTTAATGTTGAAAACCTAGTTTTCATTTTCAGCGCATGATGTTTGGTACATGTCAGCAACTTACTGTCCAAGTTTTATGATAATTGCACATGGCAATGATGATATATTAAACATAATTGGGCATGGCAATGCCGAGATATAAATAATGCTGATGACCGTATAAGAAAGTTAAAAAGATTAATAATAATATATATTTTTTGGAGAAAGTTAGGTTACAAAGACCTAGTTTTCATGGTAGGTCAGTGCATGATGAGAGGAAGGTGTTGTTAAAATTTGATGAAGATCGGACATGGTAATGCTGAGAAGAATATAGAAAACTCCGCCCGCAGCCGCCGACCCGCCCCGTTTTCACCAATCTATAAGCCAGGTTTTTGAAAACCCGGCTAAAAACGTATAGGCCAGACGTAAATGCATTTACCCTGACCTAATAACTTCGACCTGTGATACGCCATCTATTTATGTTACATATACACATATTGCAGTTTCATGTAACGAGTTAACAGTAACGTGAAACGAGTTAACTGGAAGGACACAGTAATGCAAGATCAGTTCTCCAGACTGTGAACATGCGACCAAGTTCTTTTTTAAATAAAGCAGCACATCCAATGTAGTGACTATCAGAAGCCGTTTAGTAATCGCATATACAAGCGGGAATTCACATATGATGACATAATCAAGGGCAATATACACGCGTCGATTTTGCTTATTATCGAACTGGTACAAATCTTAAAATTTGGCGAAAATTCGAAAACGTTTATCGCGTAAACAAGAACGAAATAACGCACGGACCACTGGCACTGGAGCGCAGATATTATATAATATAAAATAAAAAAAGATATTCCCCCTATTACCTAA